>JANEHU010000665.1:0-162007 GCA_027563435.1 Nasonovia ribisnigri
CGTGTAACGATTTCAAATGCATGACTAGATAAACGTATTCATTCCAGTTTGGTTTCGCGATGAGTGCAGTGATTTCAACATAAACAGTTTTAACATGGATACTTATCCGTATTATGCGAGCACCTAAAACTTTTTGATACAGCGAATAAATTAATATCGTTTTTGTTCTTTATTACGACGTGTAGTAACATAATCATTTGTTCACAGAATTATATTCCGTCAAAATAGAATACTTATTAGAATAAACCTCCTCCTGTACGCGCTTCACACAACATTTATCCTCAAATTGTTTTTATATCTCAATGAATTCTTCAGTTTTCGTAACAAAAATGACCAAAATTAATGGAATGAAAATATTATGTCCAAATAAATAAAATTTATCATCACAGTGGCCGACAAACACAGTTCTCCGGCAACAAAATCGAATTACCAAAAAAAAATAATAATAATAATACATTTAAAGCTCACAATTTTTGTCAACTGTAATTTATTTTGTTAAAAATATAAAATATATTTTTCTAATTTATATAAAAATAATATTAATGCTGTTCATCTTGTTTTTCATATTAACGCTTAACTCCGAATTTCGAACTCCAACGTCACAATCACTATATTCGTTTTTGGCTAAAATCTAATGGTCAAAACGGCGTCTGTCACTTTCGTATATTTTTGTTTCGAAAATGTATTATATTATAATAACTCATATGACACGTCATGTATGACTAACAATCGCCTATGACGCTGTAATGAGCTTTTGCACGAACAAAGTCTGACATGTGCGATTAACGTCATGCCATTTTTTTCTCACGTTTCTTCCAATATATTTTATAACACTGCCTTAATGACCCAGTTAGCTTAATGTTTGCGTTTATGTGATTTTTTTGATAAATGTAAATATTACTCGAAATATAATGTGAACACGAATGGTTTAATATATTAAATAATATGCATCTTTCATAATAAAATGGTTGAAATATATGCTAAACGAAATGGACTGTAATTTATTTTTCAAAACAATGAATCGTTTATTTTTATTGATAATTGTTCTGACCATTAACATATGATTAAGTATTTACCACCAGGGAACCTATGTGATAAATATAAATGTCACATTGCTTAACTGTTTCTTGTTACGTTGGCCTAAGAAAAAAAAACTTATTTTCCAAGGAAAAAGTATTGATGATACTACACAGAAATTATATGGGCTACATTAGGTATTGTCTCCGTAGAAATATAAAAAGTAAAATTAGTTGCTACCATTAAAAATATCCCTAGTGAAGCTTTGATAAATTATCCAGATTTTGTTAAGACCATGCTTAAATACAGTAATATTTGTACTGTGATTTAGTATTATATTTCCGAACAGTAGTGATTTATGGACTTATGTCATGGTGATGTCGAAGTTTAAACTGAATGTATTTCAAAGGGTATTTAATATTTATATATGTGTGTATATCAAAATGCCTCAAAAAAAAAAAAAAAAATTAAATTTTATAGCATATTAAAATATAACTATACATTTAACTTATTTCTTCAAGCAGATCTTGACAAATTGGCAAATTGAAATTAATTTCTAAAAAATTATCTTCATATATCATAATGACTTCTTTTCATACAACCCATCCAATTCTGGTGAACTACACTACCCATGGTATTCGTATTATTACTAGGTACTTATTTTCAGTAGGCTACCATGGATTTGAGATTTACCAAATGCATCTACTCCAAACAACAGAACATTATTTTAAAATCCTCAGTTTCGTCACACATATTTCATCCGAATTAAGCTTCATAATTCGCTAAGAATACCATATTAATATTATTAGTTTGCCAACTAGTCGAAGATTATGGACCATTTCTATTATACCCAGTGGCGGCTCGTTGTTTTGGACGACGGGACGATCGAACCCTCTACTAAAATCAATTAAATGATTAAAATTAATTGTATAATATTATTCTTAATTCTACGTTTTTTAAAAAATTTTTTTACTAAAAATGCAAATTTTATCCAGATACCAGATACCTACCAGGAGCATAATATTATGGGTACGTCTGTATATTAAAGGTTCTTTATCCTCCACATTACGTCACCCCTACTACACCACCATCCATAAATCTTCTGATTGTACTAGCCTTACCGCGACCGGATGTGTTCCAACAACTTATTATTCTTCTTAATGTTATTAAATTAAATTAACTGTCTTACACTACTTTCTTAGGTAATTAATATTTAATCTTTTTCCACGCAATACTCGATTCACGCTCTTCTTATTTATTCCTTTCACCGCAACTAAATATTTACTTAACTCAATTCTTTACTGACTGATGCACTTAGTAAACTAAGAACTATCCTGAAGGCTTAAAGTCTCTTTTAACCATCTAATATCAAGTATATTTGTTTATTATATCTTATATTATTATTTCATTATTTTTTCTTATTATTGTTAGTAATATTATCTTAATCATGTACAAACTTATGTTTTTTCTCTGCCTGCGATGAAATAAAAATAAAAAAAGGGCGGGTAAGTGTATGTCGCTCTGCTGTACAGTAGGTTACAAGTGAGTCACTGTAATGGATTGTGTTAGATTTTAATAATTTAATCCAATGATATAATATCATTGAATAAGAAAAACGATTCTGAGGGAAGACGGTCAGTCAGTCTATAATATCTTACTAAGTCTAAATGTATTTGATGATATTATTGTGAATAAACTAATTAATTTTAGTATTATAGGCATTAGTATTTACTATAGTTGGTTAAATTCATTTTTCTCAAAAAAATTATATTTTAAAATGCCATTGCGTGTATATAAAATATAACAATATATTCTAAAAGTTTCATATACCAACAAATAATATTTTTAAATTTTATCAAAATAACTAAAATCATTATTCTTGGTTTAAATATGAAATTTTGTCTAAATTTGAAATTAAAATGTCTGTAAAAAATAAATGTGTTGATATATTTTTTAGATTTTTTGGTTACAGTATGATTTATTTATGAGAATTTTTGTTTTAAATTTTCAACACTTAGTTATAAAAACTGAACATTTTATAATTTTTTAATTACAATGATTTATAATTTTCGAGATTTTGACAAATTTTGTCAAAATTCGAACTTTAAATGCTTATAAAAAAAAATCGTGCCTATGTATTTTCAATATTTTTCAACTGATGTTGTAACAATATATAAGAAAGCTTGTATTAAATTTTCAGACTTTTTGGCCCACCAAATAAAATTTTATTGACAATTATAAAAAAAAAAACTAAAAAAATTGAAAACTAAAAATGTCTGTAAACAGCTCAAAACAAATCAAAATATTTTCAAAATTGAATGGTGTATAGAAAATGAGAATATAAACATTTAGTGAAATTTTCATGCATCTACAATTATTCGTTTTTGAATTACAACCAAATAAGAAAAACGCTACATGAGAAATCGAGTGAATATCCTATGTTGTAAAATTATGAACTTAAAACACTCATAAAAATTTATTTTTAATTGCTTTTAGATATTTTATTTTTGATAAAAGTAGAAAAACTTACGTTAAATCTTGTGTTAAAATTTAAAACCTTAGATTTAAAAAGAAAAATTTTTATGAATTTCTAACTCTAAATAATTTGCAAATTTTCGTCATTTTTACGTATTTTGTCAAAATTTAAACTTTAAATGCTTAAAAAAAAAAATTGTGGCTACAGATTTTTAATATTTTTCATGTGCCTTTGAAACAATATATTAGGAGCATTCTATTACATTTTCAAGAATTTTTAACGAATAAATAAAATGTTATTGATTTTTAAAAAAAAAAAAACCAAAAAGATTGTAAATTTAAAATGTCTGTAAACAGCTCAAAATAAGTCAAAATATTTTGAAAACGGTATGGTATATAGAAACTGCTTATATAAACATTAACATTCAGTAAAAATTTCATGTATTTACCGTCATTTTTTTTAGACTTACACCAAAAACCAAAATCGATTTTATCGAAAATCAATGTTGCGTAAAAATTCCCGTTTTTTCCTTAATTTTCCATTTGTTTTTCACGGTACTTTTGAAAACTACTGGAAAATGTTTACTTTTGACCCCCCAAAGTACCAACTAGATTCACTTTCCTATCAGAAAAGGTACTATTGAAGAAAATCTAAGCATTTTTACTGTCCTAAAACGTGATGACAGACACAAAAAATAAAAAAAAAAACACACATCATTGTAAAACCAATACATTCATCGCTCCGCTCAGAATCTAATATAATATAATATAATACAATTTGATGTATGCTAAATAGTGTGTATGTACTAAATTTCTTTTTACAGCATTATAAATATGAAATAAAGATATCAACTGATCATAGTACGACAATATAACGTACATAAATAAAATCATCAAAAATAACTTATATTATAACAGCTTTAGTACTTGCCAAAGTTATTTATAAAAAATATACTTTTGTGTTAAAATCCTATAGGATTTGTAAAAAAATATATGTTATAATTAGATATAAATATCTACATCGAATATGGATCGGGTTTTATATTGTATGATTCCTGAGTCTCTCGTAGTCTCGTCACTCCGTATTACTTTTTAGTAATGAATAGGTAATAGCCGCGTTTGACATTTCTGTCTGCGGGGGAATTTTCATCGGAAATTTCTGTTTTTGACAATTCGTTGCCGTAGCAGCAACGGGTTGATGATAATACTATTATCATCAGAAAATGAAAGTTTCATCCCTACGTTTAATATTCGTAAATATGATGTAATAATAATACTATATATCACAAGAATACGGGGTATAATGTGGACGCTTGTGGTGTGCGGAGAGACAGTTAATATAGCAACGGATTGGATGCGAAACGTTTTATCCCGTCGGAAGACGTAGCCAGGTATATAATAATATTATATTATAATAATACGTACACTTTCAGGGTCTTTCGACTTTACGCGAAAGCGGTTCCACGCGGGCTTAAGTTCAAAACGGCGTTTGGCGCTTTGACTACCGACTGGCAAATTGTCTTTTGTACGACCGGAGGCGCAGCTGCTGCGGGCCAAACTATTTACGACAGAAGCCAATAATATTATGTATTATAATATTGTAATACAATCGAGTGATTTCCCACCATCCACACAAATATTTTACTTAAGATCTATATTATAATATAATTATATAATAATTATAGCAATAATAATAATAATAATAATAATAATAATAATAATAATAATCATAATTATTATTATTATTAGTAGTAATAGTAGTAGTAGTATTATTACTATTTCAGCAGTGGTTCATGAGTGTGCCGAAAAACCCCTACGGATAAACGCTACATTTTCATCTTTCCCGAGTATAATATACATAAACAATATATATTATTATATTATAATATTCACGTAAATGGAGGTGGTTTAAATATAATATTTTAAATATCGTTTTACAAACAAAAATACTCTCAAATGCGCATATTATCTATAATAAGACTATCACGTGCATAATAATAATGATTATTTTTATTTTTACTAAACGTACAAATGAAAGTATTCGAAATTGGTCATATATTTGGGTGGTGCCCTGCGTATGTGATGAAGGACCATAATTGCAATAACAAGCGTGATATTTCACAAACAGCATTCATACGACCATTGCTGAACATCCTTCGATACCCTAGTATCAACGATAACGTGTGTGAATAAAAATATGATATCTACGCGACAGAAAAAAATATGTCAAACATCGTTACATTAAGTACCTACAACTACTATGGCCATCGGGAATTATTGATTCTCGCATATTAGTGTAGTAGCGTTAATATATATTTTTATCGACAAAAAATGTATATCAAACGAAGCAGGCAAACATTATAATATATTTGCTAGTTTCTGTTTGCGAATGCAGTGTACAATGCAGTCTGCAAGCGATAACGATTTTTATACAATATTATCCCGTGTTGTGATTATAATAATAATAATAATAATAATAATAATATGTCGTTGTTGTACTGCCTAAAACTCTAGACCGATACGCCTTGTTTATAATGCAGTTCACATATGCGGTGCGGCGTGCGCATATTAAAATCATCTTTGGTAAATGCGTTACTAATAATACAAGTTTTCTGAATTAGCATAATTCAATCTGCCACCTCATCACCACCCCATCACGTGGTTGTCGTCGCCCGTTGCGTCTTTTCAAAGTGGCTCTGCAGCGCGAATGACGTATGTGTGTGTGTGTGTGTCGTGTGTGTGGGTGTGTGTGTGTGTGTGTGTGTGTGTTGGTTCTGGGTAGGTATGGAAATTCGCGGATGTCAAACGCCACTGAATTTTAATTTCTTCGATGAGTATTAATTTTGTTTCCTGGTAAAACCTAATCAGCCTGTTCTCACACTAACAATCAAAATCAAAATAAGTTTTTAAATGCTTTGCTGACATATATTAGAGTATTGGGAATAATACTATTATTGTTCTTTATGACGTTTTTAACATATTATATACGTATATAATATGAAAATAATTGTAATATATATTTTCATTAAGCATTGCCTGTCTTTGATTTGTAAATCAGAATGAACTGTATATTCATGAAGAACTTATATAATATATGCTTGAATTTTTGGAGCAAAATAAGACTTTTTTTTCTTGTAGAATTAACAGTTACTTCTAATATTTCGTTAGTAGGTCACATACGCATAGGTACAAAATAAGGCAGGCAATATTTCAAAGTTTTTATTACTGGATATTTTTTTTTTTATCACTTTTTGTTATGGTTGAGTACCTACTATTACTTTTCAAATTCAAGAAATTATACGAAGTAAATAATATTATAAATTATATTATATTCAATTTCACAGATTATCAAATATAATATGTTGTGTTTAAATGTATTTTGAATCAGTATCACTGGTTTTCATAGAGTTTAATTTAATAGATAATAATATACACCATTATAAAGATTTAAATAAGAATTATATTACTACAGGTGTTTCAAAATAAAATAATATGGACCATTAGAATACAATATCATAATACTATGTAATAACTAGTTATTTATCCAAATAAAATGAGTACTTAATTTTTGGCCTAGCAATTATGTTGGTATCCTTGTTTTTTTGTAAAATGTACCTTTTTGTCCAAGGCATAACCATAGGTGCATGTTGGTATAAAGTCCGTTAAGTGAACGTTTGTTTGAAAATTTTAGCCCGGAGAATAAAGCCAGTGACGTTTTGAAACATTACATGCACGTGCGTTGTCTGAGAATGGGAAGCACAGTAACCAACGAACCTTTTTCTTTGTGTTTGACACAAAGGTAGATGTAAGGCCTCGAGCTTGCAGGATCCCGCATACAACTCTAGTAACTTTGGAAGCCTTGAGCAGTTGGGTTACGGACATCATAGGAAACATCAAATTGAGTTGAAGTTAGCCGCCGGAATGGTTAATTAAAACATAGAAGGTCAGTATTTTGTTAAGTTACATTTTTAATCACATTAAAACAGTAAAAAGAAAAATGCCACCAACTATTTGGGCCTTTTAAATGTATTTGTACAACATTACAATTAGTTACGATCTCACGATACTGCAGTATTTTACACATGTGTAAAAAAATAAGTAATAATTATATTGTGTTCAATTATTCACCATACTACCCTAACTCTATGTGTCGTAATTTTTTTTTAAGACATTTAAAGTGGATAATAATATTGTAACCTTCAAACTAGTAATCAAACAGATTAACAAATTAAAACCTTACGGGATGTGGTTAGGGTTAAAGCTAAGGGACCTCCGTTTATACGTGTATATTATGTTACAAGCAAAGTAAATAGTAATACATCGATCACAACCTAATATGATTATGAAAGTCAATTATTAATATTTTTTACATTTTAATAAATATAAAAACCTTGTGTTTTGATTATTAAAATTTTAAAATTTCAAAAATATAATCTAACATACTAAAAAATATCTGTTTTTAGCAAAATGGTTTATATTATTTATGTATTATTTTAATAGAACTTGACAAACGTGAATAAACATGATAATATAAATAAAAAATATTATATTTCAAAAATATTGAACCATAAGTCATACATTCTGAAAATGTTTATTATACGTGGAATATAATATAATATTATATGATTATTTGAGTTCAATTTTATAGCTATTTTATGTGTTCTTAATCGAACCACTATTGCGATATTTTGAGTTGTAAAGTTGTCTCGAACTTTTCAGTAACACTTTAATATATTGAAATTCGATTAACAATATTCATATTGCTCAAAAGATTCTGTGATGAGAATATTATTTTTTGCGAACATATGGAAGCGATCCCCGGGCAATGTAGCAAAATATCGGAGTTTAAAAGAATAATTTTTACATTTCCATAACGTTTAATTTCCTACTTCTCCCGAAACTTGAGGTACCGGAGGCGTTACGTTGACGTGTAAATCTTATCGAACTGTTAAGTTTTATATATGAGTTCAAGTACAACTATAGAATAACGTTAGGGATATAATATAGTAGTGCCTACACAATAGTCAAGGCCTAACATAGCTATAGAAATATACCTATCCTATGAATTAATAGTTTTCATTTAAGATATATTATGTTTAAATATAATTACCTATTAAACTAAGAAAAAATAATTTTTTGTGTGATTTAATGCCCCCCTCTCACAAATTCAAAGGCCTGGTTATTCATAAGCTTATACAATTATACAATTAAATCAATTATTAATAGATTATAAATTGTATACAACAACTAGGCCTGTACGTAGTGTAGGTTATACGTACCTGTACGTACACTACAATATAAATAATTAAACTACAAACATATAGTTTATACTTTATACATTAATGATATTATTTATGCTGTTTACTGTCATCGTGGTCTTAATGCTTTAAATCTATGAACATGTACTAGTATTATAAAATACATGAAATATGTACTATACTAGTATAAATACATTTTTTTTTATGAATCCTAACAAGAATAGGTATAAGGTATAATATTTTTTATGCTTTTTTCTAAAACGTACATTATTTTGTAAAATATCTTTATAATATCCTAAGTCAAGTCGAGTCTAGTCGATAATATCTTAGTAAAAACTATTGTGAAATAAACAATAATAGTATTTGGTAGTATTCTATGATTGTAAGCACATGTAAAATATATTGTATTTCACTTTTCATGTTCTACTTATATTTCCATATTGTTATACGTAGGGAGGTTATGCGTATCTACCTACATATTATGATGTTAATGATGACATATAAATAGAGACTTTCGCGATGTACGCGCCTAAAGGCACTGGCTCACAAACCACCGTGCAGGGTCCTTACTGCGCAGTCCCCGATGCAGTCCAGTTGAATGTGACATGGATTATTATTTATATTGATAAGTTCTATTACTGCGTGCATAAATAAGTAAGGTAAACAAAAATCATGTTGATAATTTACACTAAATACCTAAATCCTAAGTCTACCCGAGCCGTAACCAAACTGCATGTTATCATAATATTAAAGACGAGTGCGAATTTTCCCGGCGACGATGTTCGAGCGGTGCAGGTTCCGCAGTGTCGCAGTCGGTTCGCCTCGCGCACCGGTGACGTCGTGGCCGGTTTACTAATCTGTTTATAATGCCCGGTTTCTTTTTTTTTTCCCCATTATTTCACCCAGTCCGACTGCGTAGGTAGGCGCGTATTATACGTGTATCACCGTTATTGTTATTTTTATTATTATTATCATCATCATCATCATTATTATTATCATCATTATCATCGTCGCCATCACGATCACTCGTCTGCGGCGAAGAAGGGGTTCGGCGGCGGTCCTGTTGATGCCCCTGACCCTCCAACCACCAACCCCTCCCAACTCCCAACACCACCGAAGGGTGCGAGCGGTTCGGATGATATTAAAGACGCAATAACGGCCACTCGGTTACCGGGTACTTACTGGCAAAATTACACCGTAATCGCACTTGCGATGCCCATACACGCTCTGTGTATATATGTGTATAAAAAGCACCGTATATGCACTATAGTCGTATTTTATTATGTATATACCATCAGCCGTTTTAAAAACACTGTGGAAGCGACGTTCGTGTTCACATTATTATACACGTTGTATATATATGTATATTATATATAATACATGTATAAATTACATTAGGCGCGTATCGCGCGTTATGGCACAGAATTATTGTTATTTCTGTATAAACGTGTGTATGTGCTATTTCAATAATTTTCACTCAGAATTTCATAATATATACACACATAGATTTATAACAAATAGTTTTTTAACGATGCTTTTTGCTTCACGCTGCACGTGCCCTTTTGGGCAGGACGATAATTATATTTTGAAAACAACGTAATATTATAATAACTGTACATGTTTATTTTGAAACATAGATTATCACACCAATGTTGTAATTTAATAAAAAATATATTTGTTTTTTAGATTCTGAGCGGAGCGATAAATGTATTGATTTTAGAATGATGTGTGTTTTTTTTTAATTACATTTTTTTTTGTGTCTGTCATAACGGTTTGGACATTGGATTGATATTTTCAAAATATTTTGATTTGTTTTGAACTGTTTACGGACATATTCAGTTTCTGATATTTTTTCTATGAATGTCAATAAAATGTTATTTGTTATTTAAAAAAGCTTGACAATTTAACACAAGGCTCCTAATATAATATTGTTTCGATGAAAGTTGAAAAATATCAAAAACCGATAGTCACAATTTTATTTGTTGGATAAAAAAGCTTGAAAATGTAATAGCAGTTACAATGGCAGTTAAAAAATATTATAAATACAAACGCACACATTTTTTTAGAAGCATTTAAAGTTAGAATTTTGACAACATTTATCAAATTAAATTCAAAAATGATTTTGTAGTTAAAAATTGATAAAATGTAGAATTTTTGTAGCTAAGGATTTAAAATTTAAAACAAGGTTCTCATAAATAGGTTATTTTGTAAACAAAAAAACTCAAAAATATAAACACTGTTTTTTTTATAGTTATTTTATGGTCAAATTTGGACGAAATTACATATTATATAACCAAGAATAATAGTTTAGATATTTTGTAGTAATTTTATAATATTAATTCAACTTACCGGCTATCATATTAATAATTAAAATAACAATATAAATATAATATAAAATATCCACACTGACAAACCGTCTCAGCTCAGAATTGTTTTTCGTATACTATGATATGTATTAAATTCAAATTTAATACCATCCATTAAACAGTGACCCACTTGTAACCTACTGTACAGCAGAGCTACATACACTTACCTACTTTTTTTTTCTCACAATAATGGTATTTAATAAACTTGCGATGTAGAATTTAAAGTTAATATAAAAACAAATACATTTTAATTAATTAAATAATTTAAAAATAATAATGCAATATATTTTATAATATGAGATATTTGATTTGGGATTACTTATCAAAAAACACTGTTATAATAATAAATTGTTAATCTCTGCAGGCATAATATACTAACGGCTAGTAAGTGTTAAATACAATAATAATTATGCACAAGCACTGGAAAAGCATAGTGTACTTATAAGAGCTGATGTTTTCACCGGTTATTCTAAATTGCATAGAAAATAGTTGAATAAAATTACTAAGCAATATTGTTTCATGATTTGATTATTAATTAAAAAAAAAAAAAAATGTTCAATCGATAAATGTTGTAGGATTTTATAAACACATTATAGCTATAATTTAATTTAATTTGAAAAATGAAAAATAATGTACAATAAAATGATAACATATATTATAGGTGTATTGCACATCTAGATGAATGCAAAATATAAAATACCACTAAAAAAAGTGTTGAGTAGAACAATATTATAAATTACAGGTGCACATAAATAGTATCTGTTTTAAAAATATAAAATGTTTGTTTTACGACAGATAAAACTATACGGTCTTATACGACATATAGATCTATATTATATTATTTATAATGGAAAATAATTTTTTTTTTGCAGATATTATACATTTTGTTTTCATATAAGCTCAAGTTATATTGTTTATTTACAATTGAAAGTCAAATGTTCAAAGGATAATGTCTAATGAAATTAATGTTGTTAAGAATTTAAGTATTACTACAGGGGTCTCATTTCTTACCACTTCCTTCTTTCGTATACTAAATTTCACTGCTTGAATGCTTAAATAATTCTCAAGTGAGATGTTCTTTTAATTAAATAGAGAATTCATAAAATTACATAGATGGATAGAAGAGGAGAGGAATAGTTCCTCTTGTAACCCAAGACGGTGAGGCCAAACAATATTCATCCGACAAGGATTGGTGAACTTTGATGTACAGACGGAGTAAATTACTTCAACTTGATTAAATATTTCTTGTTTGCTTTTCGTTTCAAGTGTACAATCGTTTTACTTAATTAAATTTTGTTACGTAAAATATGAATTGAAAACGGAGTTGGTTGGTACGAAAATACTTAATTGTGCGGCACACCAATTGTTCATTATAATCACAAACACAATATATTATGTATATTGTATATACATGGGCATCAATGACATTTTCGGGTCGAAGGTATAAATAGACTGTGGTGCATAATATAAGCAAGTAATTTACCTAAATAATAATTTCATAGAATTTAACGCTTTGAAAATCAAATCATTATTATTTGTGTTGTGTAACGAGTATTATTAATTATTATTGATTTAAATTAGCATTTTATGTACTATATATGGCAAATAATTAATATATATTTAAAAATGTATTTCAATTATTTCATTCATGTTAAAATATTAGTACAATAGAAAATTTGTATATTGTATGTACTTAATAAATATTTATTATATAATATTATAAGTTACATAAATACTGGAAATAGAATACACAGACACCTGTTGATCTCTTTCTAACATTTTCTTTCTCAGGATCAACTAAGCGTACAGATTATTCGCATGACGTGCATTATTATAATAAACTACATGCAATTGCAATAAATAAATAATTAGTTTTATTTTACTAAAATATTTAGTTAAAAAATATATCAAGATTTTTATTGAATTATATTTAAAAAGGGTATTTACGATTTCATATACGCGTTGTAAGTAATTATGAAATGTCTTATAAAATCTTACAGGAAAATTCAAATATTATCAATATATACAAAATGAGTATTAGTTTTTAAGTTAAGAATTATAATAATTTGATTTGATTAAAACACAATGTGAATCTTACCTATCTTAATTTCTGAAATACTAACCATTTAATAAGTACAAATATCATAGAATTCAATGATTTCTGGTATTTTCATAAAGATAAATATATTTGTGAGATATTGACAAATCCGTTAGTATATTAGGTGTCTAGACTTTAAAGTGAATATATCGTTTTCTAAATTGGCATCCTAGATAATATGTCAAGATCAAATGTTGAGAAAAACGATTTAGCTTAAAACTGTGAAATATAAGGGCACTTTTGAGTCCATTTTGGCTTTCAACCAAAGATTCTTAATGTGAATTGTGTCCCTCGTTAAGCGGAGAGAAGTGCTAAGATTTAGGTCACATAAATTAAATTTCATCCGTGTGCTATAGAGTATTATTTAACATACCACAGACAACATGCACAATGTGAGTGGTTCGCACGCATTCTAACAGCATTTCAAAAATGAGAGTAAAAATTTCGTCACTGTTAACTTTTTTTTATCTTTTGTAAACATTATTTCTCGTAAAGTATATATTATGCGTGCCATGTGAGCAGTAATGAGAACATAAAATGCACAATTTTTCTTATAAATCTTGATTGTCGACCTTTTATTTGGCTACATTAAAAATATTTTCCTTGTCGAATTAAAAAACTTTTTAGTCACTCACCTATTCCACCTTCTAACTGTGGCTTTTATTATTATTTTTGATAAAATAATCAGATTAGCGACATGGGCCACCGTCACACACAGAGAGGTAAACACAAGCACACAATATACACATGTAGAAATAGCGTGTCACACGCTCGCTAACTTATTTCCGACCCAATCAGTCAAAATGTTTCCTGAGGGAGTTAAAACGTCAACTTTTTGTTTAAAGAAAATACATATATACCTAATCTATTGATTTTATTTTATGAAAAATATATTCTGTCAATTATATTTATTTTAAAGTATTTTAACATATGTTTACGTGTAATATGATTATAATAATATTGTGTTCATCTCTGCAACATTCGAACCTTCAAAAACTATTTATTTATGCCTATATTTTATTATGTATGAATAAATTATCAATAATTAGATCAGTGATAATAGAATTGTTTAAGACTCAGTAAGTTATTGTAAACAATAAATATAATAATATAATGAAAGTACCTAACAATTAATTAGTGTATAAAAGATTCAATTAAATAAAAACTAATCCCTATCATCAAAGGATTGTCAGAAACAAATTAACTTAAAACTATTTAATTCATATAAATATATAATAACTATATAAATATAAAATATCGCCAAAAAAAATAAATGTTTAATTGTTTGCATTGTTTTGCCAAGAGTTGTGTACTTAATTTTTTTTTATATAGGTTAAAGTGAGTCTCGCCGACTTGCAAAACCAAATGCAAGTTTTTAATTTTTTTTTGTATGTTAATTATGTTTATTTTTAATTTGTGCATAGATGTAAGCTGTGAGGGTAGGTACTCATTTCTTGGTACTTTCCTTTTATGTAAAACATCATCACCCCAAATAGTCACTTGATTCAGAATCTTTTAAAAACGCATTTGGAAAATTTTTCAATCAAGAACCTATTGTGAATGTACACCCCCCCCCCCCCTTGAAAATAATTTTAGTAATTCATATCATGTATATTTATTGTTTTGTAGCTATCGGCTATCAGATTGAATTATCAACTGTTAATATCATGGAATTTGGACTTTTGTAAGAACTAAGGAAGAGTAAATGCAGTGGTTCACTATAATTGTGGTATACACTAGTAAAAATATATTACACAAATAAATATAACGATGTCAGAAATATTAGCTATAGTTTTATATATGTACAGTTTAAACATTTTATGAACAATATTCCATAATATGTTTAACTACCAGAAAATATTTGAACTTTGGTAATATAAACATTATTATATTGTATAATATTATAAAGAGGAAAGATTTGATTGTATGCATTGAGTAGACATCAAAACTACTAGACTGTTTTGCAAAATTCCTTCACCATTTAGAATGTTACATTATCTCTAAGTAACATAGAGTAATTAAAAAAAAGGGTAACTTAGAGGTCCAACCCGGAGATGTGCTCAAACAGTGATTTTGAGATTTAGGATGGACATTTTTGTTTATAGATGATTGCTATTAGTTAATCTGGCAGATCAAGCATGCATACAATCAAATTTTAGCACAATGGCCTACTTGATATACTGTAGAACATAGTCCGCGATCTGACGTAGTCAGATTGCCTACTGGGGTGGCTGAGTAGTATATATTGCAGCGAGTAACATTCATAAGGAGTTAAACAATTTACAATTTTTAAGAGTTTAAATTTTTAAGGACAATAAAGTGTGCAGAATCAGCTGCATTGTAATAAAGTGGAATAAATATGGCATATACATTTTGTACAAATATATTCATCAAAAATACAAATCTTTGGCCTGGACAACGTCGGGCCAGACGGCTTGCTTGTATTGTATATTATGTTTGTTTGTATAGTACACTAATTATTCCTGGAAGAATAATATTAATTTACTATGTATAAGTAACTATATACTTTGTATATTGTTTTTAAATATTATTTTGTGATTGTACGTGATTGTATACTCAGTATCCTAAACTTAAATTTGAAAACTATTTTTTGAGATAAATAAAACCGGCTCATAAGTGGTTCCATGATTATTAATAGTTGCATATATTTTGTTTAATTATTATTTATAAAGCACAAAATTAGGTTTATAAAAATAATCTAATGACTCTCATTGAACGTAAACAACAATAGTATAATATAACAATATGTTTGAAGTAGGTATAGTTACAAAGGAAAGAAAATAACAATATACCAGAACACCTACACGAAATCTTAGAATCACAAATTGATACAACATACAACAATCAAAATAATTTTAAGCTAATAAGATTTATATAAATTAATGGAGATATTTAAAACAACCATTGAACAATATATATTAATTAATAAGTATATTTTGTGTGATATGGAAATAGAGCAAAGAAAAATGAAGTTTTTGAAAAATACAATTTCTATCTTTTCATGAAACTCTTAATAATACCAATAAACACCAAAACACCTTTAAATTCGAATTTGCATGTATATTATTGTAGGTATAAAAACAAATGAATAAAACAACCAGAAACCTTCCAAGCCAATATAGTTTCATACATTTTTATTAAACCTAAAAACCCTTTAGTTCCGCCGATTACCCACTGTTGTAAAATGACGCTAACACGCAATAAGAAGGTAAAAGGTTAAATAAACTTCTCAGCATCCACTGGGTAATACAGAGAGAATTTTCAGGACGCTCGATTATAGATCCCTATATCTCACAAGAACGTGCGAGCTAGAATATAATATTAAGGACCAAGTTTATATTATTCCGTTCTATTGCTTATACCACCTTATCGCTAAACCTACTTAGGATCCAAATATTCCACAGCTAGCTAGCATGGAATAAGACAACAATATTTACGACTCAATTACATAAATCATGAAGTTTGGTATAGTTTTATAGCTAATGAATTAAATGTATAACTGATTGAATTAATATATTCGACGACCTTAACTGTGTCGAAATTTGGAATGTCTTTCGCTGTGTCACCAAACAGTTTTTTTTTTGTTTGGTTTATTCATTATTCTACTAGAAAAACTTTTAGTCCGAATAGTTTATTCTTTTGTATTCCACTAAATGTTTAACAAAGTCCCTCTAAAAGACTATAGGTAATGTTGAGAGTAACCTGCCTCGATATACTCATAACTTTCATTGTTTTTAAAAGTTGCTTTTCGCGCATGACCTCAAAATATTTAATATTAATAACCATTTTAGTTATTCATATAAATGTTCATTCAGTTCTTTGTATACATAAACGTGCCAGGTTGATTTAATACCAAAAAATCAGTATTTGATGTGATTAGCTAGGTAACATTATTACAAGATCATATTATAAATAGTTTTTAAACAATGGAAATGTTATAGATATCAATTAATAGAGGGGTTAGAGAGAAATAGAGATTAATTAACAAAACTTAAATAAACTATTCATTGGAAGTCTACATTGTTAAAATAAATAATTATAAAATAAGAAATAAAAACCAATTGGTTAAGAATATGATGAATATTTTAAACATATTGCCATGCCAAGAAATTTTAAGACAACCCTACATATACTCTGACAACATATTGAAACCGCGACGTAGGTTCCAATTAATTGAGAAATAATAAAAAAAAAAAACATCAACTCCCAATTAGAAATGCTATTGGATATTCAACTTGGACATTGAATCTAGACATTTAAAACTTACTAAACTGATATGTATATACTATTCAAATACAGTTCTAATATAAGTTTTATGTTTGGCATAGTTTGTATAACTTAATAATGTTTCATCAACAATTATTACAGAAAAACTTATACACGTTTTAATTACAGATTATAATTGTACAACTATTTTATTTGAGTATCAAACAATGAATAATATTTTGAAGCATCATAAAAAATACTGCAGAAATACATGTATAAACTATTTTTCTATTTCTATGAACTACATGCATAATCAATGCGAAAATTCAATTTTGATTTTCAACTCAAGACGGTAGGTACAGACGTACAGTGAATCCTCTGTTTAATGTAAATTAGGTAACTGTATTTATTGCTTAAGTTTTGACTTCAGATCGAGCGAACATTTAACTTTAAAGTAAATTAAAGTTCCAGAAACTTTGCAAGACAACCGAGTCCAATTCAAAACAGACAACCGAGACGTTAATTCAACAATACAATATAGTACAAATGCGTTAAAGAAACTATGTGGACAACAATAAACGATTTTAAAAGATTATTATAGTTTATCTTTAACTTTGAGTAAAAAATAATTTGTTTTATTAAGTATTACAAATAACACAATAAATATTTCTTATAATTATTTACAAAATACCTAATAAAAATAATTTCTTATATTTTATTATAAAAATTGTAATATTTATACCTTTTAATTCCGATAATGATAATATAAACTTCACCATCAGTTTAAATATAAATATCGTGGACTTACCTAAAACAAAAACAAAAACAAAAAATATTCAAAACAATTTTAAAACGTTTCAACTGATGGGAAGAATATATTTAAGGTATAAAACAATTTTTTTTTTCTAAATCTAACCAATTACTTCAACTATTATAATGATATTTATTGTCATACAATTTCAACACGTAATTAATTTAGTTTTTCTCGTATAACAATAGTTAAAATAAATTCCAAGTCTTTATTGGCTGACAAAAATACTATAAACAAATATTGTTTAAATTGTTTACGCATACTTGTCTACGCTGTAATATTGTTTTATTTGTTCATTTCGAACCGAAGAAAATATAACATCGTTCCTATTTATAAAACTATGTATTTTATTTTATTTTATTTTATATTGTTTATAATTAATTAGTTTTTTTTTCTCCTATTGTATAAATTAATGTAACGCTAATGGCCTCTAGTAGTCGAAGCAGAAATTTTGTATATTTCAATATCAATAAAAAAAAAATTTAAAAAAAAATATTTATACAATTATTTTATATTTATGAATCAAATATAAACTGAAAATAATATAAAAATATTTATTTAATTTTAAAATGATAATATACATTTTAATTTGTTAACCATATTATTAATTACAAAACTATAAATTATAGACCAATAATAGGTCAGCATTTGTTTTGTAGCCTAAGTATATTGCAGATCTTCATTTTTATTGTAAAACATTGATATATTTATTTTAATTCAGGTATATATTTTGAACAAATTTAAAAAGTTAAAATATTAGCTTAACTTCTAAGTACACAAATAATAAATATATTCTTAGCATAGAAATAATGTTTTAATTAAAAAATAAATCATGAAATACTTTTTTAGTTTGGTCTAATATTTTCGGTGGTATTTAGTCGATAACTTACTTACCAGATTATTATAATATTTACTACGATTTACAATGTTATAGTTATATTATATTGAAAGTCAAGAAGTGAAGAAAACTCAATAAGAATACAAATTATAATTACAAACTTGTTAATTAATTAATTAAACAATTAATGCAACGAACCATATATTTTATAACAATTATTACGGTCTATAAAACATTTTAGAAAATAACTTTAACAGATATTTGTTTATATCATATTTTTGAATTAATTTTAATTTTCTGTAATTAAATAATTAATCTTTTAATTTTAGGTTTCCACATTTTCCATTTATTTGTTTATAACTTCAAAACATTACAAATCAATGTCCAAAAATATTGTGTGTATTATATTTCTATTATAAACAATATTGTAGCGATATATTGCAATACATTTTATGATTGAAAATCAGTATTATTTAATCATATTGAAATCAACAATTTTGTATCGGAAAAATTGAAACATCACAAATTAAAATGTTAGGTGTAATGTTAGATAGTGTCATGTGATGAAAATAGGAAATGCAAAAAATGCGGACATTTTAAAATCAATTTAACATCCCAAATTCCAGACTACGCACATAATATAAGGCTTCCATAAATATTTAAACGAAACATATATAATAATAAAGATAATAAATAACTATTTTTGTAGAATGTATTTGGGGCATGATAGCCTGGGGGAATACTGCAGGTCATTCTCTATCAATCCGTTAACAAGGTATGCTTTGCAATGTCGATCCACATCCCTCACCTGTCAAAATACTATCAACAAGTTTCACCCAAAAGCCTTATGCAGAATACAGTATAATATATTATATTACAAAGACACCAGACAAAATACGAACACAATTATTATATCGATAATATTGAAGTTATTATTTGTAAAATATCGTGTTGTATAATAATTTACGCAATTGTTATTTTTTGATGTAGTTAAATAAATCAAGTAGGTAATAAATGAGCATTTAAACCTAGTTTCATTGGAATATTAGGGAGTACGTATCTATTGCATATTTTAAATATGTATGTTTAAATCCAAATTGAGTAAAAAACTGAAAAATATTTTTATTTTTTTTTTTGTTCCATATAAAATGAATTGTAGTGTTATTTTTGTAAGCTAAAAGTTTCGATACACACAGTAAATAAAACGAAAAACAAAAAAAAAAATTGGACCGAATTTAAGAGGTCTTAAGTGATTAGTTTCTTTGATGTTTTGAGAATTATTAAGGCTTCATATTTTCTTGTTAAAACGAGCAGCAGAGAATATTTTTATAATAACTTTTAATTCATCTAAAATTTTAAACGGTAAAACACAAACACTTTATTTTCCATAGAATATACCTTTTTTTGATATTGAAATTGTCGAGGTTAAAATAATATATTTGTAATGGTTATAAAAACAACTTAGTATTTTCCTAATAATAATTAAGTAATAACCTTGTATATTTGATATTACTATTTCGTTAAACTTTCGTATTTAGGTACAGCAATAAATTCATAATAACTATTTCTTTAAATTTTAAAACCAAGCTTTAGTTCAAATTAAGTTTATATGCACAACAATATGAAAGTCTTGATAGTAGTTATTATTTATATTTTCATTGAAAATCAATACTTAATAAACTTTTTTCATTATATATTTTATAAACAATTAGTAAATTAATAATAGTTAACGAACTGAAATATTAAATAACGAAAACACTAATTAAAATAAATAAGAACTGATTCATCGGTACAACTCCATTATAAATTTGACAATTGTAAAATTAATACTTACAATAAAAAACTAAATGACGATAAAAGATTTTGTATATTTCATTTTTTGTAATGTTAAACAACGTTTATTCTACTAGAAATCGTTTATTTAGGATAAATAAAAATGAAATGCACAGAAAAACTCTGAGTAAACTAGTATGTCTATACATTAAGCTAGGGAAAGGTATTATTAATACTTTTCACGGGATACTTTAAATATGTCAAGTATGTGCACAACTTTTAGCCTTACTTAATTTAAATTAAAAAAAATAAATATAATATGACTAATGTCACCATAAAAACTAAGTTATCTGGTCTTATAATTTATTTATAGTATAATATCAAGTATTAATTTAGTGGTAAGTAGTATTTATAAACGCTATATGGACCAAAAAATTTATTTTATTTTTACATAAAGTACATGTTATCACCAAAAAAAAAAATACAATTACAAAATACAAATAAATGTCTGAAACATATTTACTTGAAAAAAATATTGGATAGTAAACTATTGCTCATAAGGGTAGTCTAGGATCCTTACTGGTGAGATATTTGAAATGGCGTAGAGGATAATTATAAATATAGTTACTGACAGAGAAAGGCTAATTTCCTGAGGAGTTAGCTATGAAGTTAGCTAAATCAATAAACCGGATATAAATGTATTAAGAAACGTTAGCTATATTCTGACCTTCTAACAGACTGCTCAGCTCTATAGCTTGACTAATAAACATGTATAGTCATGTAGATTGCGATGTATGCAGAAAAACGCAATGATTGCACTAGCTCAATAATTTTTCAATTACAAGAAGTATATTGATTTTATAAGAAAAGAAATTAATAACAGTCTTATTAAAGAACAGTATACGAATTTAAAAAAAGCAAACGCTGGACTATATTAAATCACATCTATCGGTAAAAATCCAAGAACTTTAAAAGTTGTATAACATAGGTATTTACATCATTTGCAATCTGTAACATAATTAACCTACGTGTTTTAAGATCACGAACTGATTCACCAGAAATTTGGATAGTGGATCAATTAAATATGTAGATGAATTAATTGAAATTCACAATACATAAGAAAGTCATTACCTGGGATTTTGATATATTACGTTGAGGAATGAGAACTTCATCCCAATCACCCAACCTCCCTAAGAACTTCTTCAAACAAGCAAGACAACATTTAATATTTATAAATAGCTACATTTCATCAGCAATTACTAGTAATTTTACAAGAAGCAAGTAGGAAATACCTAATAGCAATGAAAGAAAGAAGGGAAATAATTAATGGAAATAGTTCATCTTGATTTCACTTGGCACTCAATAAAGTAAAGGTTCACAAAAACTATAATCAGCCAAATCTTGAGATAAAAACAGGAATTACTAGCTTGGTTGAATACCATAGATAAGCCAATGTACATAACATCTACTTTTTATTTCGATGACGAAATGCATTCATTTTATTGTAATCCATGACGACTATAGGTATTAAGAGTGGTTAGGGTTCTAGCAGAATGGAAACTATGTTTCTCCACAATCAGGATATTTTCTTCAACATTATGTATTAAAATGTATATAGTTATATATTTATATAAATGAAAAAATTCGATTCCTATATTGGACTATAATTTTTAACCAATTGATGTGCTACGAAGTTCTAAAATGGTAGTATTGGAGCAAAATTTAAATTTTCTTTTATACTATCAGAACCAAAAAAAATGTCTACGAAGTCCAGACAGCCTATTAAATAAATTGTATTTAAAGAAGCTATTATTAATAAAAAGCATAAATATAAGTAAATTATATTTAAAATATAAATCCCTACTTAAATTTTTATTTAAAAACCTAATTAAGTGCCCACAAAAAACCGTATTGAAGCTCGGTTTGTATTGAGACGAACGTATAACATACTGTATTATAAAATGATTAATTCAGATGCTACTAGTTATAGCTTCAGCGCTGCAAGTTAAGCCACCAAAACTTTCTTAGTTTTACCATCATAATTTTGTATACACGATTAAGGCGAATAAATAATGGCCAACAATTAATATTGTTTAAAATAATATTTTCTGTAATTTTATTCATTCAAATTGAATAATTATAATTATCATATTTTCGTATGTTATTGCAGCGTTGTTTGAACGTGCGTGTAATAATCTTATTGGATTGAAAAGTTCTAAGCATTGTACGAAATATCACTGGGGATGATAACTAGAGTCATGTGGTTATCATAATATTATTATCTCTGATAATACAATGTCTAACTTATTTAGTTATGTGAATGAATTTAATAAGTCAGCGTTGGTACCCCAATATGGTTAAAAAATATAAGAGAAATCGAGCCCGTTATTGTTACACCAATAAGAATAAAACATAAGGAATTGGCTTGATTTTAATTTATGTATTATAATTTATAATATAATATATGTGACAGTGCGCCGAGTGTTAGCTGCAATCGGTCACGCAGTGTGACTGAGAGTATGTAACGGCCGCTGCTACTGGTTCCCAGATGGGTGACCAACCGGCGGTTCGTAGTGCTTACCGTAGTAACCTTACCGTATCAACCCTACCAATCTTACACGCTAATGACTTTAATTGTCGTAGCCTCCATCCAAGAAAAACAAAAATGTATTATAATTAACATAATTAAATGAAACGCTGGGAAAAAAGCGTCAAAATAATTTGCCAACCCTGATGTATAGTGTATCAGTGGAATATAATATTTAACATGGATATTTTTTTATTAAAATATTATTGTCATTATATTTTAGAGTATTATTGAAAACTGAACATATTATATTGTTATAATATAGGTAATGTAGGTAATTATCAACAAAACATCGAATTACGTACAAAAACATCTTCGTCGCTATCTCAACCACTATGCTGGTTAATTCTTAAATATCACGAATAAAAGACAAACACCACGGGAAAACTTACATAGGTAGTGTAATATTATAATCTATGCACAATGGAACTAAACCACAATAGTGAGAAAATGAGATGACGGCGGGAATACTTATGTGTTTAGCCGCTTAAGGACTAAGTTATTACCATGTATTGAGGAGGTACTCGGTAAAAATGTCCGGGAAAAAATGGCCAATAAAAAATTGGCCACGAAAAATTAGTTCAACAGAGAAAATATCTTAAATAAAATAGGCTTATTTCGTGAAAATGAATATTGCCAGCAAAATCTTCGTTCATTTTATCTGTAAATCCTTTTTATAATTTATAATTTATTGGATATACAATTATTAAGGCTTAAGGTAATATTATTTTTCATGCAAAAACCAAAAAATAAATAAATATCATTCAATAGTACATATTCACACACGGTTCAAAACAACCAGCTTAGTCAACTAAACATTGCTCGTTGCAACGACAGGTTATGGTATTGTACGAAACACAACGTATTGAATTGTCCAGGTATACACATCCACCTGGATCCTTAGCATAAGACGTTGCTGTTTGACTCCGTGATATTGAGTAGGTAGATAGTAAAATATTGTCCGCGTATAATATAACATTTCTTCTACCGTAAATACGTAATGAATAACAATACATATAACAATTTTTTTTATTATTATTTTATCAAAAGAACCATAGTATTATGGAAAAAATACGAGTATATTATAGATGATATTATATATTATTATTATATATATATTATAATATAATATTAATATTAGTATATATTTTTCTTGGGCCATTTTGGAATTTTTTCCCTGTATATTTTTTGGCAATCACTAAGTCTTATAGCTACCATTCACACATAAAATGGGTCCACGATACCTGCAGTGACCTGCAGTGATTACAAACGATTATGTGCGTGATTTATTGATAAATACAGAGCCTAATAAATAACAAAACGAATACCTAAGGAACAAAATATTATGTTGGTTTGTTCATAAGAATAAAACAATTTTTACCCGCAGTTATAATTTTACTTATAATTGCATTTATTCTTAAATATAATATTATTTAATTGATGATTATTTTAGATAAAATAAGAAAAATTTAATACATCAGATTTGAGTAGGTTCATCGTCTTCAAAAACATTATTAATACCCGTTAAGCCATAACCAATATTTGATTTGTTAATAATTCGACCATAAAACATTTACACCTTTCAGACCAAAAATACATTATAATCAAAGTTTTGTTTTGTAATTGTTAACTTAATAATTAATTTAACTAAGGCAACTTCATAATATATATGGTAATACAGAACTTTGAAACCTAAGAGAATTGTGCCTATATTGAGTATAGGTATTTGGTTTTATATAAACACTTTTAAACGTAAAAAAAAATACTCTATTCTGTTAAAGATATTTGTTTGCCATAAGTTTTAACATTTTCGAATGAGTAAATTTAAAAATATCGTATTGACAACTAAACAAAAAATCTGCCAGTAGAGTAAACAATATATATAATTTTTAACCTAAGGCTAAAAACCAAAAATTATGTTATCGAGAACTATAGAAAAGTTTTTTTCAACTTAAAAAATGAACAAATATATAACTTGAAGAATTGCTCAATTCACTTGTCGAGACAATAGACAAAAAAAATGGTAAAATATCAAACCATAAATATTATTTATTTTTAGTTAGCTAGCTTACGTACAAATAACTCTGTAAGATCTTAACATTTAAGTTAAACAAATTGTAGTTTATTAAATAACAATAATATAAATAGAATCGTATCTGGATAAATAGTTAAGTATTCATCTTCATACGCTTAAAGAAAAAATACTAGAAATATCAAATAACTATTATTCCTATACTAATAATACTCTAATTAATTAAAAACCAGCAAATTGTTAAGCACAAAAAAAAAAGGCTAAGGAAAAATACATCATTGTTTAATCAACTATCTTAGATTAGTTTTACTCAGAAACTAAAAAAAAAAAGTACTTTAATCATTTAGACAACAGCTTGACTTGCCTGAGCATAGAATTCATAAAAAAAAATACATTGACCTAACATACATTTTTCTTGTAAATAAAAAAAAATGATTAATACAATCATGCGCATTGTTATAATTAACGGCAAATATATTTATTTTGATGTTTATGTTTTTTTTTGTTTTAAAGTTATGTTATCGAGTTGATATTTTGGTTGATGAACTGCGAGATAATAATTTCAGAAACAATATAATAATATACCTAATTTATATTGGAAATGTTATATTTTATAGCCACAAGCCTTACGTATATACGTATAGCTATTGGCTATATAGGATATATCTAGGTACTGTATACGTTTTCAACAAATAAAAAATAAATGTTACACAAGGAATTTCACAAATACATTTTAAATAAAGCTTCATATTAAATGCATTTATTACATTTTTAGGATTAAACATATTTTGTTCAACACTCTATTTTTCCGTTTCTAACAATTTGTTCTAAACTTATTTAAAAATGTACATTTAAAGTAGGTAGATAGGTGCGTGACTATGTAAGGTGGTTATTAATATTATAGAACTTTTACTACTTCTTCAGACTCTAGATTTAATAATTTATTTGTAAATGTAATGGTAAGCATCAATGTTGTACTCGTAAGTCATAAAGTCGCGCATATAATATTTCAAGTTTATCATAGTATAATTACTATCTTCGTCTTAGAAAACGAAATGGCGTTATAATATTTATAAATTATACTTAGGTACTATAATATATTTTACTTACTATTTTTTTATGGTATTTACCATTTTAATTTATAAGAAGAACGCTATGATCACCATATTATTAGTTAGCATTGTAGTTTTACGAATAAAGACAGTTTTATTACATCATTGTTTTGTGTAAAATGGATTATAAAGACATTTTTTATAACTTTTTATTACGATCTAATTATTTTCGCTAAAACGATAATTCTTGGGACTTGCAATTAATGTGTACATTAAGGGGTTAATTAATTTTTGGAGACTTTTCTTATTATTTAGAATATAGTAATATGTATAAAAATAACTTACGAGGTGCATTAAAAATGTATTCTTGGAAATTGATCGTATAAAATCTCCAAGTCTTTGAACATGGTTCATTTTCACTTAACTCGTAAAATCGTATTACAGTTGAGCATTGAAAATTAATCCTAGTTGACGCCTTGACGGTTTTATACAGCAGTTGTTAATAATATTAAAATTTTGAAGATTCTTACTGTTATACGTTTTGTTCAATTAATATATTAAAATAGTTTGCTAACGTTTATGCCATCTGAAAAGTAAAGTGACTTATGAACATACACAATAACAGTCCATCAATGCTACTGTTATTCCATAAGCAACCGTTTTATTTTGTTGTCACAGACTTATTGTTTGTATACCACAATTCAATATTATGTAATTTGACATACTAAATACCCTACCATACCCCTATAACTTAATAATATGACGGTTTCCCGAATCAATTACATATGGTTCAATTCGATTCTCATTTGCCCTCGACAATGTATACGTATATGCACATCAAACAACCCTCCACTGCTATTCAGAATAGCTAATTAATTACTAGCCAATGTCGTACGTACTTTGTATAGGTACCTAGGTAAGTATAATATAATGGCTAGTGTGAGTTTCCTTGTGTATTTTACGCAGCTAATGACCAATCTGTGGACTACCCATGCGTAACAATGATTGAAAAACATAATATGCTAATATACTAACTTGGTCTCAGTAAATAATATCAATACTATCATTCAAAACCTTTGATACCATTATGTTAGGTAGGTATATCTTATATTATGTCGAACCTAAATAGGTAAGTACTATTTAAAGTATCTAAGTACTACTTAAATTTAATCAATTACCTATAATAGTATAATGTATGTATTTTACTTTTATCTATTCATTATATGCAACGATTTCATACCTTTTGTACTTCAAAGTTTAAAACTAGATGTCAATTTTCTGCAAAATTAAATAAAGATACTTAATTGAACTTAAAGACAGTTTAAAAATAAGTTATTTATTATTCAGTATAAAAAACCGTTAAAACAACGGAATGATGAAGTTGACATTTTTACGTATTAACTTGATAGCTTAAAAGTTTTTGTTCTCAATTGGCATAAGATATTCAGATTGTAAGTACGATAAAGCTTATCAAAGTTTAACTATAGAAAATCAGAATAAAGTAGTGTTGATGTATTTTTATCGCGCATCAATTTTAATTTGGAATTTGATCACTGAGGAATGATAAAAAAAAAACTAAATCTGCATATCAAGCATACATTTTAATATTTTTATTTTAAAATCAATTAGTATTATATTGGTTGGCTTTTTTGAAATGATTAAAAAACATCTTAAAACATTTCATTTGTCTAATTAAATTAAATTTTTGCTTCATAAATTGTCTAAAAATAAATGCTCAATCGTTTATTTTCATTTGGTGAATTTAATTAAAATATGTCAGATATTGTAAATTTTACGAGTTAAAAAAAATAAAAAAACTAAAAAACGCCATCATATATAAACGTCAAGATATAATAATTGTACCCTTTCTTAGATTTAATTTTGAAAACTTGACGTTTATACTTTTTGTCGTTTTCTATTTATTATTAATATGACACTTGATAATATTATTATTCATTTTACAACACTTATAAGTCAATGCAGCATTGTCAGTATTAATAAAAATGAGTTGTATTTCAACGTTTATGTATAATAACTGTAATACTGTATAAGTATATTAAATTATTCGATTGTACGTCAATATTGTAAATGCAAAAAAAAATGTACCTACCATATAAAACACACCTACCAACTTAATTGGTTTTTATAACCAATATAATATACAGTGTGATTCTTTAAAAGGCGAACACTCATAATATTCTTGAAAAGCATATACGTCCTGAGGTATACCGTATACGTAATAATATTATGAGGAAAAAAATATCTGTAAAAAGTTAATACTTGTCGATAAAATAATGTTTACATATAAAATAATCTCATTGTACCGTTACAAGTTCGTATCCATAATCCATAACAAGACATTTATTGTATAAAACATTGGTCTATAGTAATCAATATTGTTTATTTTAAATAACAATAATATAAGTGCATTACTAAATGTATACGTAATTATTCGTTCATGTATACCTACGTAAATATCAATAATAATTAATTTGTTTGCAATAATAAATTAATCAAAGGTATGTCATAGGTGCAAATATTACGTCTCAAATTTATTTTAGTATAATAGAAATTGAATTTAATAAGTTTGTTTTATTGATTTTTAATAATAACGCACCTAGTAATATAACTGTAAAAAATTAATATAATATTATCTATCTATGGGAATATAAGTATTATATATATTTTTTAGAGATCACATAACATTGTGTTTTCTTTTGAAATACCTTTATATTTATCCTAAAAAACTTTAACTAAATTATTAAAAAATTATTTGGAATACCAGAGACGAGGACTGATTTTATAAAATAATAAAAAAAAACTTTAGAATAAACTTTATTAAAAAATCCCAGATGGTCAACCAACCGTGATCTAATGTTTATGAAGATAATATTGAGAATTGTATACTATATTATACTTCTAAGCTAAACGTTGTATCTACTTACTATTTCGCCAAAATATTATATTGAGTATGATATTTTATTAAACATAATAATAAATATTATTGATCTAACAGAAATACTATAAATAAAATCAAAATCTGTGACGATATACATTATTACGCTGTTACGTTTGTTAGTTTTCTTGGTTATCATTAAAAATAATTAGTTAAACGTAAATTATATTTATTGTTGGGATGAGTACCAATGGCTGTGATACGGTGAAAACGGCTCTTGTAAGTTTATATTATTTGAATCATAAAATCAGTTAATTCTTCAGAATAACGACATTGTACACGAAAAAAAACCCTTCGCAATAGCTTTGAATTATAGCTTTCCGATCAGATAAAAATAAAATATTGGGGGACGAGGTGGCCGAGCGGTCTAAGGCGTCGGTTGCGGCGCTGCCGTCGCCGCTTCGATTCTCGGTCACTGGGCGGCATTTTTCTTCGGGCAAGTCACGGTGTCCGGAGAACAAGTGCCGCCATCCCCCACTCCGGGGCATGGCAGAAACCTACGGGTGCCCCACTAGAAATTCTGCCACAACACACACACGTGTACCAAAACCAAACCAAAAACCAAACCAACACAAAAACCCACTACTGTTCCACCCCACTGTTCCACCCACACCCAATATAGCTAATGGCCTTAGTCGCCGGGCTTAAATAAAAAAAATAAAAAATAAAAAATAAAATAAAATAGAATACGATAATCTCTAATCTTTAATCTTAATAATATGATATACTGGCAGATTTTCATGACTTGAATTTGTGGTTTTGGCGTTATGTCTGTGCTCTCGAAAAGTCGTTACTAAATAATTTTCATCGGACCTAGTAATGTTATCCTTATATTTTTTCGTATATTTTTCTAAATATATTTTTTATGATATTTATTACTATATAAGTCTTTTTACACTGTTATTTATATATAAATCACTTATCTCATTAAACACGAACCACGTTAAAGTATAATATTTATAATATTTAAATAATGTCCACAGTTTAGTATAAGTATTACATTTTCTCTTTGATTATTACAATTATTTATATAATTGTCTGTCAAGTACTATATGTATGTGTTATATAGACTTTATAGGTATTCGAAATAAAACATGAGCTTAATATTTTTTCAAAAACCACTTATAGGTATACTATCATGAGAATTTCGTGTACATGTGTAACATATTTAGACATTCAAATAAAAAGCACTATGTTATAAACCTAGTGATATTATATTACTTCTTCAGTTTATCCATAGTATTAAATTGACATATTCAATGTTGTATATTTGAAATATAATTCATTTTACATACTTGTCCGTTGCAGACTTGCAGTAAATGGCGTTTAATTTTTATCAATTGTTGAAGGTTCTAACAAACCAATTTAATATCCTTTTACAAAAACATTTTTTTCTTCAGAAAATCGAGATACAAATATTTCTTTATCCAGGCGAGCATTTAAAATTGAGTTTAAAATACGTTTTAATAATACTTTTAGCTTCTTATTTATATATTTTCACAATTATTTTTCTGCAACATATGCATATTTTAAATAGTCTTTGATATAAATTATAATTTCAACCACAACTATTTTTATTTTTTATTACGATTTCTATAAAATATCAGAAAACAATAGTGATTTCCATTAAAAAATTTAAATTAATATTCCCAGCACATGAAATAAGAGGGGAGAATAATATTGAATGTTATGTGGATTATGATCTATATTACAATAAATAATTATGAGAGAATTTTAAAAAGGTTATATTATATTAGTATAAATCATAACAGAATATAAAATAATATAATATAATATAACTATTATATTAAAATATACAAATTATATTATGTTTTACATACATACCAATATCGAACGAAATCATTGAATAAACAATAAGTACTAAATTTTTTTTAAAATCAATTATTTTAATATCCGGGTTAATAAGAACTGGAATGCAAAAGATAACGGCAGTTAATGAGTATACCATTATCAAACATAAGAATAATATAATCAAAAAAGCATTAAAGCGAGTAATATATGTGAATATATTGATAAAAAAGAACATACAAAATGATGAAGTGGTAATAAAAAAACAATGAAATAATATATACAATGAATAAAATACATGTTTGTCCATCTCTCGATAGCTTCAATACCATACGTATAGTTTTATTTGTGGTACATATTTGGAACTATATAGAACCGATTAGAACATGGTCTGAGATTAATTTTTGTTAATTGTTACTTTTCATAAAAAAAATAATAATAATATTATAACACTCTTAAGGGGAACGAAGAGAAGGTAATAAAAAATATTCCAAGGAAAAATGTTTTTAAGAAACGTATTTACAAAATAATCAAGTTCCTGCTATAAATAATATAAGTAGGTACTACATAATATTGTAACACACTTAAGCCACTCTGATCATCAATGTGTGTATCGTATTATCGTGTGTATCATAACTTCTTTGGTATCTGATCACCACTGTTGGTCACGGCGACCTTTATAATATAATATTATGTTATAAAGAGATTAATAATTTTTAATACACGTAAATCTGACTGTTAACCTAGTTGTCTGGTTTATGCAAATGTTACCTCTTTTTCCACACTGTGCAACCGTATCATGTATATTGTATTTTTATGGACATCATATTTTGTACTCTTATTCTACAAATGAATAATCAACTATTATAGTAATCATAATATTATATCCAGTAGCAATTATACGTTACAATATAGTCTCAAATCAGTAATATTGTATAACATAATATTTTTAATGTTGAGAAGACGTTTGTTTGAGTGAAAATATTCATAAATATTATATATTTGATTTGTACGTTGTTCTATACATTTTTTTAAATTCTTTTTCCATACGATTTCCACATGCATTTTATTTAAAAAAACATATTATTGGTATCTATTGATATCAATTCCATAAGATTATTAACTAATCAAATTTAAATGTTGTTTCTTTTATTTTTATTCATTTTGTCAGTCGTGGTATCAAATTTAAATTGAACTTACAATAACCATGTTAATAAAATTGTATTTAAACATTTTAAACCTTCAAAACGACTGAATCAAATTCTTTTAAATTGTTGGTTATATTCTAAGTAGTAATTATGAATGATTATTTTAAGAAAAAAACGTTACTCTAAGGTGAAACAATGTCTTCTTGAAAAAAAAAATTAAAACTATAATATAATACACCTATTATACTGTTACCAATATGCAAACTTAAATTAAACTTTTTCCTTTTGTTTGTTTAACATTTTGAAACTTATTTCAATTAAGTGCTTTTAAAGTGTACTTTTGTATAATTTGATTTGAAACGTAATATTATGTATTTCAAATAACATAAAATGCCATTAATAAACATAATATGCATGTACATTGTTCATAACAATATTAAATTATATTATATATGTATAATTGTTACGCTAACATAATATATTAATCCACATTGAATTAATTATTTCGTAAAATGTCAACAATACAATGGCATAAACATTATTTTTTCAAGGTAGGAGCTTGTCTAAGAACTAAACATCTTAATTGTACCGTAATGTAAAAAAAAACTTATGTAACTTCAATAGGTGATAGGTCAGTAGTTCTCTATCAATAGTAAAAATTTTAACACGCAGTGCGTGACCATACTGTGAGTACTGACTATAGACAGAAACTAGCAATTTAATCGGCTAGATATTTGGCCATGTAAATGTATTACCAGTATGTCCCAAAAGTCCAGTATTTTCACATCGTAGTTTTTTTAATAACATATATATTTTATATTAGACTTCTTATTTCCCACGACTTCGCTTGCATATCAGTAGTTTTACTACGACGAATGATGATGAGTTCCTTATTAGCTATTAGTTTTAGCTAAGCGTTATTGCATTAAATCGTTAATTGTATCAAAGAGCATTAATTTCCAGTTTTGAATAAATTTTACCATAAACATATTATAATTTTCTATAATAACTTTGCCACCCTCTTAGGAGTTGAATTTCTAAAAAACCCTTCTTAAACGATGCCTACAGTATAAAATCAACACCCATTCCAAATTTCCCATTTCTATCCATGCAGTCGACTTGCAATCACGTTAGAGTGTAATTTAGTTTCACACCCTTAGGGGATGGTTTAAAAAAAAAGTAGCCTATGTCCTTTCTAAGGGTTCTGGATATCTCCATACCAATTTTCATCAAAATCGTTTAAGTGGAATAGCCATTAAAACGTAATAGTCAGACAGACTTCCATGACCGTTTTTAATAATATAATAATTATGGATACAATCGTTATTAACTTTTCAGTTAATATAGACTCACTCATCGAACTAATAGGTTCATAATATAATTAGGACATAACTTAATATTAATATTAACATTTTGACAATGTCTTCTCAAGAAAACTGTGATAATATGCGTAAACATTTGAAACGCCTAATAATATTTTTTTGGCTATAGCGAAACAAGTAAAATTGTTAATTTTCATAATATACATTTATCCAATTTTGTCAAAATCTGAGATTAAAATGACTATAATCAAAACAAATTTGGCATTAAAATTATAGAGATTATTAGGTTCTGTAGGAACAGCTTATAAGGCTTTTTATATTGTATCAAAAATATATGTTCAAGCCTTATCTACTAAAATTGAACATAATATAATATAATTAATTTTCTATAAGAAAATTTGAAATTTGAATTATTTGGCTTAAAAAATTACATTTTGTCAAAATTTTAACTTCAAAAGTTTTTAAAGAAAATTGAATTTTTATTTTTAATATTTTTTAATCGCTTTAATTACAACTTATGTGAAATCTTTCAAGCTATTTGACAAAGCATGAACATTTTTATCAACATTATTCCAAAATAAATAATAAAAAAGGATGAAAATAGCAACTATAATGTTTACTTTGAATTCAATATGATACATTTATGCATGTGGAAACAATTATGACTGAAGATGACTTTCAGTCTATATTACTACTAAGTGTTTTTATGATATATTTATATTACTATATTCAAGTAAGTAACTACTGTATTTTTTATTAGTTTTAGTTAAAAGGTTCAATACATTTTTCCGAAATCATTATATGTCAAACAATTATTGTGCATAAAAAATAAAATAATATACTTAAAAGTTTCAAATTCCAACTAATAATATTTTTGAATTACAAAAAAATAACTAAAATAGTTATTCTTCGTTTTAATATATAATTTCGGCTAAATTGGAAATAAAATGTCTATAAAAAAACTTATGAGGAACTTTGTGTTTAAAGTCGAGGCCTAAGCTATCCAAATTGAACATTTAACACATTTTTAACTACAAAACAGTTTAACCAAGAAAAACTTTATTATCAACATTAATAGAAATTATGAGTACTTATTAATTATTATGTATTTTCGATATTTGTTAGTTGGGTTGTGAATAACGTGAGAGAAACTTTTTTTTTAATTGTTGTATTAAATATTATGAGGTATTTTATATGAAAAAAAGATATCGTTCATAAATCAAATAAAAGTGACAATAATTACAAATGTCTAGGAATATCACAAAAAGAACCAACATATTTTGAAAACTATATTATGTGTAGGTATCTAGTAAATTCTAATATGAATATATTTGGTAAACATTTCAAGTGCATATCGTTACTGGTTAGTGGTTTTCAAATCACAACAAAAAAACAAAATCTATTTTATCGAGACGATAACTATATTTGAGTAGGTATAATACATTTTTAAATCTTCCATTATTAAGACTTAAAGTGAAGTCAAATGCATTTGAAAATTGTTAGTTATCGAACATGCTACATTTTAGCACAGTCTGAAGGATCCCTAAAATCAACAAGAATTTATAATGCAGTTAACACTATTGATCATTTTTTTTTTTAATTTTAACTACGTGGAATCCATGGTGAAGGCAATTCAATTCGAATCACAGTTTGAATTCTGATGAAATTCCACAACTCCGAAGAGCATCGTACACGTTCGTACCCAATACAATTTGAACGACAATCAGTCTGTCGTCAATGGAGCGTATAACACGTCTTTCAACAATCCTGACGTATGTGGAATATTTGTATTATGTGCACTTCGATCTATCTGCTTTTGTATAAGTAAATCTATTTTACAAAGATTTACAAACCTATACATTCGTATATTGGAGACTACGAAAATTGTTTCTGTTTTAGATAATGATTGATTTGCATATACTATTATATTGGCCACAACATTAACTATTGGATATTATTTTATAATTATATTTGCAAAGTATTCTGTACAAACTGTGTATACATACCTAATATTATAATAATTATTGTTTTATTATGAACTAAATAGATTTAACAACGTGCATTATTATAACATTCAATAAAATTGGCTTAAATAGAAAATCTAAAACATTCGACGCCATCTATTGGTAGTGCATGGAAATAAACCGATCTAGCGGACGAATGTCGTAGAAAAGAGAAGTATAATAAACTGAGAACAACGTTTTTAAAGTAAATATAAGAGAAGAAACAACTTGGTTATTTTAATAGTTAATTCATTATAAACTAAATTATAGTCAAATTAAATAATATATATATATCATATAGCTTAAATATAATTAGTTTCTAAAACAAAAACAAAAAACAGTTTTCGAGTAGGTACTTAAAAACTATAAAGTAAAATAAAGTTGTTCTGTTTATATAAAAAATTCTAATTCCAAAGTATATACCTATGTTAAACTTATGAATAATATTCATTACGCAATAAACTATAATAAATATCTACATAAATCGCAAAATAAACAGTCCAATTAAATGTTTTAAAACTAAGTGAATACAATTATTATCATATTTAAATATTTATATATTATATTTAGTATTTATATTTTCCTTATGTGTAGTAGTTATACAATTTTAAAAGAAAAATTAAATAAATTCAGATGTTATGATAATATTATAATATTATTCATTCGATGTAAGTTGTATTACGCATTTAGCATACATAAAAAAATAAAGGCAAATATCTACCTACCTACCGATCTGCAATGTTAATATTATCGATTGTGTAAGATGCAAATACGAGTGATTGAAAAGATTAAACATCATAAATAATTAAATTTTTCCGAGGCATCTAAATATAAAAGTAATAGTTATATTTTTGAATAAAAAACTTATCTGAAAACTTCAATTTATATGACTCAATTCCTTCCGGACGTTTATTCCGAGGTGTAATCCGCAAACCAGAAACGATTGGTGTAGCCGTATAGTACTTATATTTAAATAAGGACCTCAATATCGTATAACGTGTGTAGAATATTTAACACCACCGTTAACCAATCAATCAACTGCACAGAAGTAGACAGTCGATTAACTAAGACGGACACAAAAAAGTTCGACTTAGACCCTATGTATATGCGGTAACGTTGTTCAAAAATACTAATAATTTAAGTTTTATAGAGAAATATGAATGGTAAGAAAGTAATTATAAGCGGTAAGTATAATAGAATATCCAGTTTATCGCAGTTATATAATATGAACTTAGGAACTGTGTGAGGAGGTATATTGCCAATATTTCAATATTATAATGTAAAAAAGGAAAATTATGTTGTACCCATACAATGTGTAATCCCAAGGTATGTGTAATTTTTGGAATGTAGGTACACCACAATATTATATTAGTTACTGTTAAAAAAAAGAATTTGGCTAAGCAGGTTACGATCTGCTTCAAATGTCAAACTGCATTGTATTGCAGCTGCATCTTCTCTCATTCAGAATTTTTAGATACATAAATTGGTTAACTTAATGATGTTGGGAACATTTCCTACTGAATGTACTGTCAAACTGACTATTCATTTTGGAAGTATGAGTGTTCAGTAGGTACCTACTTATAACTAAAAAATATAGCTACAAAATATGCAACTATATTTTACAGCTAAAATACATATGATATAATTTGGACTAAGTTAGTTAGTCATTATGTATAATAATAATAATAAAACCCAGTGTTACCACTTATCTAGATGAAAATTTAATTTTCTATTATCTTATCTACATAACAATTTACTGGTCATATTTTTATTTATCTAGACAATTTGTTATGTATAGACAGTTATTTATTTATTTAATATTATAGTATAATATACATTTTACATTTTGTATTCGAAAACCATACTGTCTAATGTAATTTAATAGAAGTTTACAGTACTTTTAAATAGTATGAAAAATTCCGAGGAGTCATAAACTCATAAAATATAAAATATTGGTAGTCTTGTTAGTCATTACACAGAATAGATTTAATATCAATAATATAGGTAAGGTAATTTATAATATAGATACATAGTATTATATTGTATAAATTCATTTAAAAACTAGGTACGTGTAATATTTTTATAGTGGAATATAATATATGGTTAGGTATAAATTGTATATTATGTAAACATATACGGATGTGTTTCGTACACTGCTCACATACTACGAATTAGCTGCAACTGTAAGCATAATGTTATATACTTATTATTAGGGTGCGGATTTGTATGTACTTGCATATTTGTCTCGAATGATTAATTTATAGAAATATTTACAGAACTATCTGATTATTTTTAACTATGGTTAATAGTACATATTTTTAGATATTTAATCTTAAATACATATTTTTACATTTGTTAAATATTGAGCTATTTACAAAATTTGTAATGTATCGCAGTTTTATATTATGTATTTTTATCTTCTCCAGTCCGCCCGTGTGCTAATTATAATCGCGAGTTGTGACTATTAGTGCATAGTCCACACGTTATCGACCTAGTTATCGCTATACGCGTTTCGATAAAAGTAAATTTAATTTTGTTATTTGTTGTTTACTCGTCGGAGAGGTGTCTGTGTGTCCTCGCTTTTAAATTTGCTCCTAGAACTTCCGCCGACGTGGAAAGGTCCTTTAACCGTTATAAAAACATATTGCGTCCTAATCAACGTCGATTTACTTTTGACAACCTAAAAAAGTATATGATTGTCAATTGTTTTGTTGACGATGAAGTAGATCCTAACTCCGATGAATAAATACTTAATTTGAATGTATTCCTAATTAATTTTATTAAAATAACAATATAATGTAATGTTGTATAATTTATATTTACCTACTTATTTAATGTGTGTTACTACTATACAGACAGGATTCATAATTAATATAAAATATAGATATATACTTCAGAGTTCATATTTTATAATCAGATTATCATAACGCAGTAAAATGCGTCAACTCGGTCAGTAACTATCATTATCATTCTACTGTGTTCTTGTAACATATTCAATTAGTTTATTATAATTTATAATATTATATTTTAATTACCGGATAATATTTTAAAATATTTTTTTTTAGTAATTTGAAATAATCTACTGATCTACTTAAGTAGTTAAGTGTTCTAAATGTGTTAAGAACTTAAGAGGGCGCTACCCATGCACTTGTTGTCTCCGTCTTACAAACGTGACAAAGCAAATTGTCGTTTGTTAGTTTCAATAGTATGCTGTTAGATTTGATATTAAAATGAACTAATCTATTATACAAATTGTAGGTAAGAACTTTATCTGTGGTTAAGCGTCTGTCATTTTGTTATACATATATGTTAATTTTCAAGTAAGGTTCGCCATATATGGTTATGCAAAATATCTCAAATTTAAATTCTCATATCTCCTTTGAATATTAAAATATCGAATAAAAAACGACTCTTAAATAATGTTCTTATCTAAAAGTTTAATAATACACACCATTGAATTCTAGTGAAAAAAAGTTTGATAATAATATGGTGTATGTTTGTAATACGGGGACAACGAACGCATGGGTAGATTTATCGTTTTAAACAAATTAAAACTAAACTTAACCTAAATTATGTTAATTAAAAACAATTAGGTATATTTAATATTGTTTTATTTTACCAAGCAGCATTATCTAAGTACAACATACCTAAGTATATATTATTGAATTTGATTAAAAACCTTATAAAATTAATGATGCATGTAATATTACGTGTAGAATAGACAACAGTTATAATTTTTTAAAGAAGTACCTATCGTTCCAGTACTGTATTTAGGGTGGTCGAGGGGCCCGATCAACCCCCCCCCCCTCACCCCACTGGTTTATGTAGTATACAAGCATAGCTATATATAGTATATATATAGTATTTATTCTAGTAGTTTCCCTCGCCTCTGGCTAAACCAATGCATAGTTCGTGTCAAGTGGATGTCGCTCCGCTGTACAGTAGGTTACAAGTTGATCACTGAATAATGGATGGTATTAAATTTGAATTTAATGATATAATATCATTGTATACGAAAAACGATTCTGAGCAGAGACGGTATGTCAGTCTAGGATATTTTAAATTATATTGATATTGTTATTATACGGTAGCTGCTAAGTTGAATTAATATATTATTCATACTATTTAATTATTAACCTAAAATCATCAGTGATGCTGGAATAATATTATAATATATACTTTTACTCGTTAAAATTGATTTTAATATGTAATTTCGTCCAAGTTTGAACTTAAAATGTCTGTAAAAAATAACCGTGTTTATATATTTTTTAGATTTTTTGATTACAGTATGTATTAGAATCTTTGATTTAAATTTTCAATCCTTAGTTATAAAAACTAACCATTTTATAATTGTTTAATTACAATGATTGATAATTTTCGAGATTTTGATGAATTTTGTTAAAATATGAACTTTGATTACCAATAAAAAAAAATTGTGACTACGGATTTTTAATATTTTTCATCTGTCTTTGAAACTATATAATAGAAGCTTACTATTAAATTTTCAAGATTTTTTACCCAACAAAAAAAATTTTATTGACATTTATAGAAAAAAAAACTAAAAAAATTGGAAACTGAAAATGTCCGTTAACAGCTCAAAATAAGTCAGAATATTTTGAAAATGCTATGGTGTGTAGAAAATGCTTATATAGACATTCGGTCAAAATTTCATGTCCCTACGGTCATTTTAGAGTTATAACAAAAACCGAAATCGATTTTGTTTGCTAAAACTGAAACAGCTCAAAATAAGTCAGAATATTTTTAAAATGCTAAGTTGTGTAGTTGTGTAGATGTAAATGCTTATAATATTATAAGATTCGGTCAAAATTTCATGTCCTATGGTCATTTCTTTTAGAGTTATACCAAAAACAAAAATCGATTTTGTCGAAAATTGGTTTTCCATAAAAATTCACGGTTTTTCCTTAATTTTTCATTTGTTTTTCACGGTGCTTTTGAAAACTACTGAGAAATTTTAACTTTTGACTTCCCAAAGTACCAACTAGATTAACTTTCCTATCAGAAAAGGTACTATTGAAGAAAACTGAAGAATTTTTACTGTCCTAAAAAGTGATGACAGACACAAAAAAAATAAAAATAAAAAATAAAAAAAACACACATTATTATAAAATCAATACAGAATCTAAAAATACAAAAAATCGCTTATCTCTTTTTATATCTAGATTCTAGATAAATTCCATTTGTCAATTATCTTTACTTAGATACTTTAAGAATTTTAATCTGCTATATTTATCTAGATAAATTCCTATCAATAATCTGTTATCTTCATCTAGATAATATTTTAGTTATCTTTTCCCAAAACTATATTATTAATATGTTAGTCCAACTAACCAATGTTTTGTTTCACGAAAATAGAAATTTGACTTAAAGATGTACAACTTTACAGTTTATTTGATTTTATTAAGTATTTTCATATAATATGATTTCATCGAAAAAATAACTATTTCGAGCGACCCTTGTTTGCCACAGATATATATTTTAATGTTGACAATTTCTGGGAATAAATGAAATGTTATTCTTTACGGTTTTTTCTAAAAATTATAGATATATTTTATAAACAAATTATATTATGACAAAATTATAAAAATACAAAAGTATAATAATTTACTATATATTATATAATATCTATGAATATTCACAAATCATTTTTGACAGCCATGGCTTAAGTGCGCAACCATTTAAAAATAATAACCACATAAAAATATAAAAGACAGACAACTTATCAACCTACGTATAGGTACAAATTAAATATAGACGAAGATTGCCATTAAGCAGCGTTGTTTTAAAATTTTTCCTAATATTATACTAAATATTAACTCATAATATTAATATTATCACACAGAGAGCAACTACAATATTATTATTTATTAATATTTTACAAAGAATTCAATTGGTTTAGTAACAACTTGACAGTTGACGCCCGAGGTGGCTGCTTTATTTCGCCTGACACTTAGATCCAACACTGATGAGTAAATTTACGTTTTTGTATTTGATGATGTGTAAAAAAACGAAATTCAAACGAATACTTTCTGAATTATTAAACTTGTCGTATTAAAGATAATAAAACTTGATAATAGGTTTAAAAATATGAGGGCCAAGTTGTTGTGCAAAATTATAATTACTTATATTATTATGTTAACATTTTATTATCTATGAATCAATTACTAAAGCTCCATGATTGAGTTTATAATAACTTAAAAACTTCTCATTTGATTTTTTATTTAAAAATTAAGAACATCAACAATTGAAGTTCGTATTTTATATAATCACAATTACTTATTACTTAGTAGATAATCGTGGATACAAGATACTTCTTAAATGATCTAACTAAGTATTTGATTAATTATGGTATTGATGTATACAATAAAAACATTTCTAATAAACCAGAATTTAAATTAAATGTAAAATGTGATCCATCAATCCTATTTTATATAGTATATTATTATACGTGTATATACAATAGGCGAATGCAGTATTGGGTTACAACGTTAGTTAGTAGGTATATAACTCATTGTGAAATTGCCATACATTCCATTCTATTTTTGCGTTTTTTTTTATACATTTAAGATATTTTTAAACCAATGAAACAACGAGTATTCAACTTGTACGTCAACTTATGTACCGTGAACAGTCTCCATGAATTAATTATTTAGAAAAAAAAAAGTTATAATATAACATAAAACTTCAGATTTTGTTATTTTTTTCTGAAATTTTAACATAATAATATTATAACAGTAAGTACTTTATAGGGATATTATCGTTACATCTTCAAAGCAATAACGTGATAATGTTTTCTAAATGTGTTACGCTTCAAATAGCATAGCCCCGATGGTTAGGTTAGGACAATTATGACAAGAATATACGACAAACTATATTCAACAGTGAAACACAGAAAACGTGTCTCTATTCTTGTGACGGTAGACGGGCGAATAGCATTTTCTAATTTTTAACATACTTAGATATTATTTTTCTTTCGAGTTAATCATGTTCATGTTTGTAAAATGGATGACACTAAATAAAAGAAAATATTATAGAAAACACGTGGCACACAATTATTTCCTCCTAAACATTTCCTTGTTACTATTCATCAATCGACTGCTCAGCACTTCTTAGAAAAATGTATTTCATAATCCCTAAGTATCCATTAAATTAGCTAATCCGTATATTTCCTTTATGTTCCAATTTTTCTACAAATCATTTATTCGCGAGTCACACTCTTTATCGTGTAATACTGATCTTTATTTTTGTATTATATATCAGCTTTAATCATGCTTTTATTTACTTACCTGTTCAAAGTTATAATTTTATAAACGTTTTAATTAGGTTGTTAAATAATTATTTAGTTAAATAATAAACTCAAGCTACTGAACTTAATTTAATAAAAACATACATTATGGACTATGTAATTGCTTTTTTCTTTTATTAAAGTATTTTTGGGATTATACTCGTATAGATGTTAAAATATTATTTGTAAGTGCAGAAAATGAATATTATATTATTGTATAAATTATGGAAACGTTTTTATTTAAAACTTCATAGTATTAGGTATCAAAATGTTAATGATCAATAACCGATCAGTTATATTGTGGTGTTAAAAGAAAACTAAAAACAACACTGTCTTAAAATTTGAAACAATATCATCGAAATTTATTTAATCTAAGTAAAAACCATTTCATGTCTACAAAATACTGACACAGAACACTGAGTTTGCGTAGGTTTGCTAGTTTTTGAATTCATAATTATTACATTATAATTGATATAATCAACTTCGTTTAAAACAGGACTGCTATTTATTTTATATCTTCTATACAATTGTTGGGTTATAATTCAATAACTTATTATAGGTACTTTACTTTTAGTGGAAATGAGGTATAATAATGAAAATATCGAAAACAAATGCTTTAAAGTTTATAGTGACAACTCTGTATAATTTACAAGCGATAAATAAGGTTACAAAAACTTTTTTAATATATTTAAAATGAGGCAAAATTATAGGACGTACTAAAGAACACATAATATTATGATCATTGAAAAATTAATTATAATATAGTATATTATATTGATGGGTTCACTCAGAATCTAAGAATAATTCTGCAATCAATTTACTATCTACCTACCAGTCTGCCAGTGACTTTTGACCTCAGTTATCAGCTCATAAATAACAATACAGAGTATATATTATTTTTAATTTTCAGTAAAAGTCTAATAGTTTGAATTTACAGACATGAGTATATAATAATAAAAGTATACAAAATATTATGCTGGTATATACAAATATAATTAACTATTCACAGTACCTATATCTTAAGATCTTTTTTTGATTTTAATGATTTAAACGTACCTATGTTTATAAATAATATTTTTCACCCGCAATTTATTTAAACTTGATATGTTATACAATTAATCGAGTGTTATTTTTGTTTTCTTTTATGATAATTTTAGTAGTTTATTTGATTATTGTACCAGCATACCAATAATAATAAATTAAAAGTGTTCATATATAATCTTTTCAACCAATTGATATAAAATGGTAGAATATATCAATTTTCAGATGAAAGAAAAATTATAACTTAATATAATACTATTATATTATATTTTTTTTGTTTTAGTTTTATCTCTGATATAGGCGTTTCATATTTACGTTTCATATTACATTGTTTCATATTTATGATTACAATAAAATTATCGTCTCGCAAAAAAATGTAATTTAATATAGGCACATAATATGTGCTTGTATTAAAAATTATCGTTCATTTCACGTGTTCATCAATTTGTATAAAATAAATGTCTGTTATATCATTGTTTCTTTTTATAAGCGATACTATATCCAACTTCAATTAAACTCACGTTATTCAACTGCGTTATCAACTTATTGTTTAAATTTAAACTAAAAAAAAATGTTTCTGCATATTGCGGCACTGGATAATAATATAGTAGGAACATTGGATTATTGTGTCTATGACATATATTTGAGGAATATTTGAGATTCGACCAATGTTATAATAGTCAAATTTGAATATAAAAACACTCAACCTACATTCACTAGGTATACACATTTATAGTTCTGTATAATATACTGAGTGAGAGGGTGGAGGTTATACCAATTTGAACATTCCATTTTTTCAAACTGCCGAGACGTAATAAGTAATAACGGCGTGTATCTAAAAAATATATTTTAATCGTTTGTTTTCGATCTCGTAGTTTAAAGTAATGGAGTATTTTATAATAATCATCATCTATATTCTATATAGTTTAGAGTTGTGAAAGTGCGATTGTGTGCTTATGAAAAGGAAATGTTTGAAAAAAAAATATTATTATTTCAGATATAGGCTATAGGCTATAATAGTATTAATCGGTATTATGTATATGTCATGAACTATTACGTCTTAAGGAAGTTCAAGAAAAACCATAAATCCAAATACTCAGTAGCTAAATGATATTTTGCCTATGCTACTATAATGGAATATGGATAGATACGAAAGAAACCAACGGGATGGAAGAGTATAAATAATATTTTGTACAAAAGAAATGACATTAAGACAAATGAAACTGAAGGGTTGTCGTTAGCCCGAAAGATCTGTTTTTACAGTTTTTGAGCCTCATGATTTGACCGGAATGCCATTGATGTTAAAGAGCGATGACTCTGTGCAGATATGGCCCTTTGACTTTAGATAAATGATGTTTATTTTGAAGTAGATGTTAGTGCTCACAAAAATAAAATATTTTAATTTAAAATACGTTTTCAGTAACAAATCATGCTCGTCGAATACATAATTTTGTGAGACAAACATACGAGTCGTATTCAGTGTCCTAATTAAATCTGTTTAAGCAGATTATTATGATCTGCTGTTTTCTTTTTCAGCAATTTACCAATTCATTTTTATTCAAACCTAAAGTTTAGATCAAACAACAAAATATTATAAACAAATCATATGGGTGTTGGGGGAAGTAGAAGATTTATCATTCACAATCTGCAATTATGTCCCAGGTCGTGTTCATAAATTGTATAATGTTGATTTTCTTACGTAAGTATAATCAAGTATATTATAACGATAAGTTATGCCATACAATTATTAAGGACGATAATTATTTATTAATTGGATTGTTTTAAAATATTAGTAAACAAGCAAAAGTGGTAATTAATAATTAATAAACTCATGATTAATCGAATCGTTTTTCATTCAACAGATTTGGATCAAATATTGCTTTCACTTTACACAATACCAATTAATTACTAATTTAAATAATACACAATTTCAAACTGCTTACATAATAATAGAAACTAACATAATGTATAACACTCATAATAATCATCATATATGTAAGTTAAAACCTATCCTATGATTAAATATATGATACATTTACTATCACATTTAATATTTTTATTTATATTTCTATTTTTTTTTTTATTATTATTCTTAAGTACCTATCCTTCATTACAGATACGTGGATTAATGCTCAATATCCTATTTATGTTTAAACTTTTGAAATGTATTAATTAATTTTCTTATATTATTTTAATATTAAAATTGCTATACGTTTTTTTATGTCATTTAGAACTAGATTTCTTATTCATATTTCTTATTTTATATTATCTTAGCTATCTATATCATCAGTCAGTGGCGTGCCCTGGAAAATCTAATGTGAGGGATTTCATAAGTAATAGTACATTTAAATGCATTGTGGTGGTAGTAGCAAAATTACAAATAATGGGATTTATGAATCAATGGGGGGGGCTAACCTCCCTCCTCTGGGCACGCCACTGTCATAAATATTCCATTGTACACTCAATTGCTTTTGTGCGTCGAATAAATAAATAAAAAAAAAGTAAATAAAGGTTGATGTATAAATCCTAACTATTTAATCGAAAACGTGTTCACAAAAATTACAGGACTTAGTAGTAACCGACGCTCATTTAGTCACAACCGAATGAGAGCGATATGTACTTAATATATCGTGTAAATGTCGTTGTTATTCATATTACTAAATGTATTTTCATAATAATAAATAGTAACAATTATCACCGGTACAGTGGCACGCGTGATGGAGTGTAATTGTCGTCCAAGATGGGTGTGATTTGCTAATTAATGGGCACGAGCTGAACGTCTGAAGTTTTAGTGTATACGGTGATGGTATTGGTCACTCTATAAATAATATACAAACATTCACCCACACCCACACACCCATAAACACACACACGCAAACCTAACAAACGCGTGTGCGCAAGAACGCAGCATTTACAACGACGTGTGACTGCGGTGGCAATAAATCGTCAGTACCACCACCGGCGTAAAAGCCTCTGGCGAACCGAGGGAAATGTTGGTCGGATCTTTAGGGATTTCTTTTGTATCCCGACGAGTGCTGAGTGGTGAAGGGGCTGGGTTGGGGGGGGGGTGAGGTTAGTGGTCGGTTTTTGCTATGAGTGGAGGGCAAACGGTGGGATGAATGATGCAGGGCACAGAACGATGAAGGAGTGTGTGTGGATGGGTGTGTGTGTGTGTGTGTGTATATGTATGGGTAGTGGGGTGTGGATGGGGAGGCGCTATGCTAATGTCTGCGCCGTTCTATTCATTAACATCACGCTCCAATTACCTTGCTTACCCAGGGTCCTCGATAAACGTTTTCCAACCCCCCTCCCCACTGACACCACAACACCACGCAGTTGCACATAGCCGAGTTTCCATCCGTCCGTTTGAGGGATTTAAAAACCCTTTTCCCTCCTGCCACACATATATTATATTCACGTTCACATATACGTCAGTGCCCTCAGGTAGGAAGTACCGTGAAAAATTCAACCATCAATGCAGGAAAGCCCGGAACAATTTTTTTTTTTAGTTGTAATACGATGATAAATTATTTATTATTTAATACCAGTCGTTAAGTAATTGCTTCACTTTCATCTCTCAGCTAAAAATGATAGTAGTATTCTGTTTATATAATGTATTGGTACTCGAATACTATACTTTCGTTTTTAACTAAAAATAATGATAATCTTCAAAATTTGATTTCCACGAATGTTTTGTGCATGAATAAATTAAAATAAATATACCACGGATATCAATAAAAAACAGCAACAAATGGGTAATGGTACACAACTTATTTTAAAACAATTTTTATTTCCTATAATAATTAATCAAGTATTTGCCATTAATAATTTGTGATTAAAAAAAGAAAATCTTTAATTATTTATAAATTAATAATTCAACTAAAATTTTGTTTTTCGTATCAGTAAACATTATTAATATAGTTAAATTAAACATAATATTGCAGATGAGAATAATAATATATACCAATTTACCATATTTTGGTTATTGATTATTTTTTTCTTGAGTTAAGGCTTCAACATCTAAAGTCATTAGCCTAGTAGGTTTTTAACTGTGTCAGATTATACGGTGGGTAAGAACACATGTATGTATAGCAAGGATTTGCCACCAAAACCCGGGTGGTCACTCATCCGGAAACTAGCAACATCGACTGATGCTTTACCTCAGAACACGTTAGTGACTGAGGCCAACCACAACGCCACACCAGGCCACGGTCATCGATTGTTTTATGAAATCGTATAATATTGTACACATTATAAAAATGTACTATAAATCTATAACAAACAATATAAGTGATTTTACTATAGTATAGTATGTTTTGTGAGTACCTCGTTCAATGTGATGTATGCTTATTTCATTATAATTCAATCATCAATTAATTGATCTGATTGTATTTTTATTAATTGTCAAGTTATTATAATGCGAAATAGAAAGAAGAAACATTAATGAGTATAGTTTTAAATTAGTCTAAATATTTTAGATTATAAGTGGATAGTGTCGAATGTATTGGTTTTACAATGATGTGTGTTTTTTTTATTTTTTTTTTATTTGTGGCTGTCATCATCTTTTAGGAGAGTAAAAAAGTTTGAATTTTCTTCAACAGCATCTTTTCTGATAGGAAAATGAATCTAGTTGGTACTATGGGGACTCAAAAGTAAAAAAAGTCCCAGTAGTTTTATTAAGCGCCAGGAATAATAATAAAAAAAAAAAAAAAAAAATAAGGAAAAAGGGAATTTTTACGTAAAATCGGTTTTTGAAAACAATTTTAGTTTTTGGTGTAACTTATAACAAATAACGATAGATACATGCATTTTTCACTAAATGTTTGTATTAGCATTTACTATACTTCACAAAATTTTCGAAATATTTTGACTTGTTTTGAGCTGTTTGCAGACACTATAAGTTTCCAATTCTTTATTTTTTAAATGTCAATAAAATGTTATTCGTTGGGTCAAAAAGCTTGAAAATTGAATACAAGGCTCCTAATATATTGTTACAATGGCAGTTGAAAAATACACCGAACAGTTGGTAAAAAGTCAACTAGAAATCTAGAGCTGTTCTTCGTATTTTAATAACCTAACCTAAATTAACTTTACAACAAAATCTGTATTTCTAAATATTTATTTCGTAAATATTCTAATTTTTCCGTATTCCCATATATTATTTTGACATTTTGCTTTTTGTCTCCAAATAGTACCACCTAGATCCTCTCAAAGTGATCCGAAACGTGACGACCTACACATAAAATATTATATAAAAAATAAACACACATAGTTTTATTGTTAAGCTATTACATTTATCGTTCCCCTTAGAGCCTAATTTTTTTTTTTATTCATAAATAACAGTAATATTGTGAACTGAGCAACAGTATTAATATAATTCAATTGAAAAACATTTGTTTTTTAAATTTGTATTTATTAATTAATAGTTATTAATACTGATAAAGTTAAATTATTTTGATAATTATCAAAATGGTGGTATATTACATTAATACTTGGTTTTGATAGTTTACCAAAACTTGATGGAAAGATTTAAAAGTTATATGTAAACAATGGCTTTTCTAAGTCATATTATAATTATACTCTTATTTCAATAACATGTTTTAATACCTTTTTATTGGATTATTTTGGTTGTTGATTCAAATCATGATGCCCATAATAAATTATTGTGCTTACCTAAAACAAAATAAAAAGTAAAATTAAATATTTTTAAATTGATCATGATTATTATTATTTATTAATCAGCTATTTAATTGTAACTATGGTTAATAACCATAAAAAAATTTAATAACTGGTTAAAGTTAAAAAATGCTATAAAATTAGATATAATAAAATCAAATTATGAAACTATATTAATGAGAATAACAGAATACTATATGACTGTTCATTTTACTTTTTTGAGGTAGCTATTTATCTACCAACCTTAAACTAAATAGATCATATTTTTCTTATAATAAAATAATGTGACTGATATCGCGGAACGTTTTCAATTATTTTTTGACAAACTTCGTTTGATGACTTTTACGAAAGAAAATACTTCACTTTGGTGTTCAATCAACCGTGAAAATTCTTAAACTTTGTCAATTTAATGATGTTGGTTGGTAAAATATTTGTTAAAAGAAGAATAATGTTTTAAAAGTTTGAGATAAAAAAAATAAAGTGTTAATTGATTCTTGAGACTAATGAACTTTTACAGAATATTAAAAATATTATAAAAGAGTGTTTTTTTTTTAAATTTAAAAACATTAAGTTTTTATATTCATAAATAATATAATATATCACAAAATCAATATTTTTGATCACAGGAAATTCATTATTTTTTTCCTCAATAATAGCAGAAATAAAACGTATTTGTACCTACTTCAGAATTGGAATTAAAATGAAGTCATTTTATGTCTAATTATATTTTATTTCAATAAATATCCAATATTTTTGGAAATCTGTGGTTTTGTATTTTTTATGTTCGTGATGTATAAAATGCTCTACTTTATTAAATTATAGATGATGGTTCTTTGAATTTCATAAGCAGTACGGTTTTTTTCATAGCATATTATCGTTGATAAGAACGCTATAAATATACTGTTCCGGTCACTAAGAGTCGGGCGTAATACTGAGAGGTCATAAATATCATTGGCCACAATATTATGGTTTTAGCCCACGCCCGTAAACAGGATACATGACGTGTGACGTTTCGTCGATATGCTGTTTGTTTGGCTAACAGATTTCCCATTTAGTTTGGTAGGAAAATATGGTTTTCGCTCATTCTCGGGAATATTTTGAATGTTATCATCATCATTATTATTATTACGAGTATTTCAGAGGAAATAGCTGCTAGTCTGTAATAATAGTATTATACATGTGCCAACTTAAAATATTTGCTGAAAAGAAAATATCATAAGTGAATGATATTCGTTTATAGTTAATATTTTTTTTTCACAGTGCTCACAGTATGATAGTAAATAGGCACTATTATGTTTCGATTTTAACTAAAACTAGATGATTTTTTGATATTTTTACTATTAAAATATATACCTACTTAAAATGAAAAAATTAATATTTTACACTAAATGCGTAATACAATTTTTAACCGACAATGAATATATGTACCAAATACGAAAAAAAATCACAACCCTATATGTAAAAAGCTGAAAAGAATGACATGCGTAACGAAACACGCGAACTTAAACTATAAACAAATTGATAGAAATAAAATAATAAACGACTGACAACGATAGTTGTGCTGCAGTGTAGATAACCCATTAAATTTCCATTGCCCATAAAAAAAACACATATATAAGCAGTAAAAGGTTTTTGATAGCACGTTCTGGGCCACTAATTTCATTCAGCCCCGGAAAGGTAGATCTATCTCACAATGGAATTTACTGGCCATGAATATTTCATACTAAACTACTTTGCATTGCTCGTTAAATATTGATCCAATTTTCGTCATATGTATTTCAATAGTTCAAAATAGATTAAAACATCTATACACGGACGAATAATAATATTTAAACATCATAAATCTGATTCAATATCCAAACATATTGAATATTGTAAATTTTTACATCGATGGTGTTTGATAAAAACGATTGTTTGATACTCCCTGTAACACACAGATCAAACCAATTGACGACAATATTTACCTCTTAATTTATTTCGTGCACATATTGAGCAACAGTAAAAACTATTTTTGGAAAAAGAATTTGATTGCAACATTTTTATTTTAAGTATATAAAGAAGCCTTGAGCTTCCACTGAGTAACAAATTTTCAAATTTCTTGCTAATGCTATATTATATGGACCTATATCTATATGGCTATATAGTATACTTATTTTATTTACGTTACATTATTTCTTCCAAAATTCTCATTTCACATTTGTTCATCAAACAATTTTAAATCGGTTGTAATTGTCTACCTTAATTGCGTCTTTATACTGGTAGTCCTAAAGAATCTAGAAAAATTGTTCATAGTTAACACCACAAATTACGCCTAGTTAGCTGCAATCATAATGTTTCTGACAACGCATATAACAACTTTTTTTTGTTGCGACATCGACGACGCTTCAGGAATTGCTTGAGCATTATATCGACAGCTCCGTCATAGTTTATTAATTTTAAATTAATATATTAAACTTAATTTATAATAACAACAATGACATAACAAGGCATTATTACAATTACACATTTTTTCAACGAAAAATTAGGATCTGTACACTCCGGCTGCCAAGGACTACTTTCCATGTCAATTGCTATTATAATATACGCATATAAAAACTGATAATAGAACGGATTCCAACACTGGCTGAATTATTATTAAACCAACTAAAAAAATAAACGAACTTAATCGATATCAACAACGTAATCGCCTACACCTAAACAATCAAACATAGACAGCGTACCAATAACATCGAACCGATTTGATGCTCTTATTATACTAACGACCCCTATGGAAACATCAATACCTACATAAACCATTGCTTATTTTCATCAATACAAATATTTTGATACAAATTATCAAGCTGTATACAATTTTACATCATCATAAAGTTTGCTTACGGCAATGGTAATTATTTGTGCAAGAAATTAACTTCAAATACATATATAGGTAACTACAATCAATAGTGACAACAATTCAACTGAAAAAAAAAGGTAAACAAATGGGTAGCGCTCTGCTGAACAGTAGTTGTGGAGCATGTCGATGTAATGGATGTGTTATATTTTAATTCGATGATAAATCATTGTAAACGAAAAACGATTCTAAGTGGTTACGTCGTGTCAGCCTGCTATAACTAGTATAAATAATTAAATTTAAAAGTATAAAAAAAATTAGGTATAAAAAATTGAAAATATCTCATCGCTATAAATAGTGTGACTTTCCGGTAAATTTTTTTTTTAAAGAGGTAGTACAACTTGTTGGTAACAGTCTACTAAAATTTCTAATGTTAACTACAAAAAGAAAAATGTTTACGAATTTCTAACTGAAAATTAATAATTTACAACATTTGAAAAATATTCTCATGGCTATAAATAGCTTAAAAGGAGTCAAAATAGTTTGAACACTTTACCATGTATGAAAAACATTTCAAGAGTCTATGGTTAAATGTTAAGACGGGATAGAAATGAAAAGAAACGTTTCGATAGAACAACAGAAGCGCGGTGGTGATGCCTCAAACTGATTACAATGTACAACAAAATGGTATTCCTTAAAAACCATAATAGATATTAATATTATGGATATAACAAAACAACTTTTAGTATTTGAAGGGAAATTATTACATTAAGACGCAATGATATTATATGATAACGAGTTGAGAAACAAGGAAAGCGCACACAAGAGGCGCATTATAATATGAACAAAAAAAAAATATAGACCAAAAGAGAATAAGATACACGATGCAAGTGAGAGAGAAGCAGATGCCTACAGCGTTCAAAGCGAAATAATTATCCGACAACGTCGCTGTCGTCGTTGCCTTTGTGCGTACTTATTATAATACATATTATATATATATATATATATAAATTATTATACGTTTGTATATATGTCACTGTATTTTTTTCTTTAAATATTATACTTCCGTTAGTGAACAAAATATATGTAATACGTATATAAGCTTGAGATTACTGCTACGGCGATGGCGGGGTGTGTGACGAAAATTCCAAATTTTTTTCTCTCATTTTTCCTCCGTTTCGAGAAACGGGAAAACTACTATACAAAATAAGAAAACAAAAACGAAATAAGAGACTGTGGATATTCTGAAGGGAAGATGCGAAATAACAAACGGCGGTCGGTGATGTGTATACATTTTTTTTGTTTTTCAGTCGGTGCCAAGCCGACTCTAGTCCGAGAAAAGTATAGTCCTCCGTTTCGGGTCGAGATTAACCGGCACTTTCCGCACCAGACCACTCTTGGTCCCTGGCTTGAATTCAGAACACGTCGCAGTATCATTTTCCGGCTGTTATGTTTAGCGGTGGCGTCGACTGTGTATACAGACAGATACCTTCAAATGCTATTGGAGTGGGGCGAGAGAGGGGACGTTTTTTATTAATCAGTCTGCGACGGAGCCTGTGGTCGTATATAAACGAGGTAGCTGTGGGGAGAAAGATATCGAGAAAAACTGTGTCACTGTGTGTGTGTGTGTGTGTGTGTGTGTGTTGTGTATGTGTTTCACTCGTGGCAATTTAATCATATACAAATAAAAAACCATGTAATAATAATTTTACTATCATCAGAGCAAGGACTTAAATGAACTAAAAAATCATACCAGAGGTATAAACTTTGAATTGTTCAATTCTGACTTATTTTATATTTAAACTAGAAAGTTATTATTGGTAATTATTTTACTAATTACACAAATTGTATGTAATTCATTACCTACTCATTATAAATTACATCAACAATTTTATAATCAATTACTAATTATTAGGTACTTATGAATAATTGAATTACCGTTGTAATTTAAAAGTGCCCACTGCTGTAAGAAAAGATGCTGATATCGAAAATCAGAGCAATTTTATCACCTCAAATGTTAAAAACAAATAGAAAAAAAAAACAAGCACCATTGTTAATACAATATAGGTTATAGCGCTCCGTTTAGAATTTAAAATGCAGTTAAATATGAACTTAATAAAAAACCACAGCTAAATAATATTATTGTACTATCGCCACGTTGATAGATAGAAATAAAAATGATTTGATAAATTGTGTGTTGCACTATAATATTGTAATCTAAAATACACACTGATCAACAATGTAAAAATTGGTTTATAGTGTTTATGAAACACATTTGGTTTTATTGAATAATAATAATTATTGTCGACTTTGAATCATGAAAAATATTTACCAAAAAGATTGATCTTCGATAAAAGTTCACAATATGCTCTTTCAAAACAATAATGTCAAAATATGTAAGAGTATACACAAAAATGTTGAGCATTTGATCACAGACTACGTTGTGAATTGTATTAATTTTTACTTGTTAAACATAATATGTTATACAATACAAATATTATAAACAGAATAAATAAAGTCCTGGCTCTACTTTATTATTACACCTACGTGCCTGTATCACGCGTATGAAGGTGCTCGAAAAAATGAAAAAAATTGAACGAATCTCGGTTGAACCGCGCTGCGGGTATACGGTCGAAAAATCATATGACCCAACAGTCGACTACCGTGGAAAGCGTCGTAATAATTTTCCAGTCCACAAAAAACCATGGATAATACCAACGGGACGCCTCCATGGAGTACCTATATAGTAATATGTATAATATGTATACGTATAGAAACGAATCGTTCGGTATATATTATCGTTATTATTATGTATACACCGCAGTAGGCGTTCCGCAGAATGTAATCGTCGGCCATATTATTATTATCCTGTACCTATAATATAATTATTATTATAGTATATATATATATATATATATCCATACTGCGCCGCCCGGACCCGGCAGACATCCCGTGGGGATTAAAACATGGTATGAAACGTCTAAAAACTCTCGGCTGGCTTTTCCGAATACGTGATAACGCTTTTTTTTTCGTTTTCAGACGATGACAATAAATACACTCGACACCGGCAAGAGCATCGTTGTGATTAAAATGCATTATGCTACGTCTGTCTTACACCCTCGCAGCAGCAAAGGCGGCCGCCGATTGCGTGTTTGTCGTAATGTTATTGTATTTTTATTCGCCGTCTTTTCGTCCAAACGCGGCGGAGGTGAAATGTTTGACTCGATTACATAAAAACAACATTTATAGCTATATTTATAATAGTTGTATTATATTTTTAAATTTTGTGCATTGAAATCGTATAGATCGGCGAGTAAAATGCAGAAAATAACGCAGTCGAAGTGGCGGGGTGGATTCATTTTAGTCCGTCCAAAGTGAAAAATGTAAAATGTATGATAGGGATACTTAATAGATGTGAACGAAAAGTAATAAGTTTATATTTTAACCATCGGATAGATATTGGTTTTTAATTTAGTTCATATTAAAATAAACCACGTTATTATTTGCTCACCACGATCTGAGTTATACTTAGTATATCTTTGATAGGTAAGTACCAACTTAATATACAGTTACTACTTTCCATAGCATATCTTAATACTTGTCATCGACCTAGTTCAATTCTACGATGATAATAATAATGATGTAGTCTATTCGAATCGTAAACTTAACTTCAGCGTTCCGACGGAATTTCAAAAATAATTACATAATAATAGATTAATAGCCATGGCGCAGTCAAATCTTTAAGATTATAATAATATTATAATATTGTTTATTCACTACACTGGTTGTCTGGTGAATGAAAATCGCGCGAACTCGATACAATAATAATATATACTTACCAGCTATTTGATCGATATGTTTTTTATAATCTTTGATCAACCCGGCAGAGGGTCGCCACGCGTACTTGTAAAATATATAATATAAGCGTTACGGGTGAATTTGTGCGCTTATACTTATACTGATATAACGGCGTATTAATGTTTCAAATAAAATTAAACGAACATTGTTAATTTAAGTTGGACTGCGCGCAATTACGACAGGTCAAAACTTTAATAATAATGTAAATTGCATTGGTAGGTATAGTGGCGTGTATAAAATATGAAGGTCTTACTATACTCGTCCGTTTATAGTATAGTTATGTAACGCTGAACTCGAAACAATAGTATTTATATTAATTAAACATTATAAAGTATAATGAAAAACGAAACTTTTTATACGAAAGCTGTTATACGCAAAAACAAAGTTGTTCTCGAAAGTGCGAGTCCCATTAGTCGGGTTAAGTTTATCGGCGTCGGCGACCGACCCGTCGGCGGCGGACGGCGCGGAATCGGACTCTCGTGGCGTACATCTGGCGAGGGGTGTGATGGTTGGGGGAGGGTGGTAAAGGAAGAAAAACTGTTTTGTTAAATTATTTGCTCAACCTCTGCCAAAGTGATAAATTCATTGGGGCACATAATTTTTTTTCGATTATCGAGTCGACGCCGTTGCGTGTTCTATTATATATTATGTTATAAACTTATAACCTTATTATATAGTTTTGTACGTGGAGAGTAACTTTGATCAGATAATATCATGACAAAATATAAATCGAAAACGCATATAATAACGTTTCGATCGATTTCCTCATAGAAACGTTAAAGTCGCATTTTTTCGGGATGATAATAATATAATATAGTATATTATTTTTAGTGTAAATAAAGGTCACCAAGTTATTATATTTCAAGAAAAAATTAAAGGCGTACGCCACAGTCACTGCAGCATAATATTAAAGTATCGTCTATCGCCGCCGTCTCGATTCTATGGTAGAACACACATAATATTATTATTATACACCAATGGGCATTACTGCAGTGACATACATGGTCATTAAAAATTAATCATCCGATGATGCTTTTCGTCTGACTTTTCTAGAAGGTTACCCGATCTTACGCCATTTGAGACTTCTATATCATAAAATAGATATTACGTTAAGGATCCTGTGTACGCATCACCATATCATTTTCATTGACCACAGAAGATCTACAAAATTACCAAAGTCAATCATTACTGTGTGGAAATGACGTGTGGATCGCATTTGAGTTCCGACTTAACGTCGTTCGCCACCTGACCAAGGAAAGCCACATATTATAGAACTTATGTTATGGATACCATTAAATTGATTTGAAATTGCTATTTTGTTAATATTTAAGTACCTATCATAGTAATATATTAACCTAAAAATTAAAAATAAATAATCAGTTTTAAATTGGATGAACCATTTTGAATAACTCTGTACCTATAGTTATACGCGAATGTACATCATCATATGATGCCCGGACATATATAATTTATGGAACGATTATTTATTGTGATCGATTTAGGCACCTGCAGCTGTTGATATCATATTATTGTTAGAAGAAGGATGCAAAAAAAATAAAAATAAATATGCACCTGAATATTTAAATATTTATAAATCGGTGCATTTGAATTGCGTCCATGAATTATATTTTGTCCTAGTAGCGTTCGTGGCTTTGTCACGACACATCCTAGTTGCGTCCGTGGTTTTCTAGCGACATGTACGAATTGCGTCCACGGGTTTTTCAGCCACTGACAATAATGTTTGGTGATAAGCTCGTAGGTAATCTCGATTATCGATATCTTATCTGTAAATACCACCTTTCAATTTATTTGCTCATGTTAGCATCTGTCACACTTCGACATTCCATATCAAATATTTTTATTTATATTTATTTAATTTTTCAATGGAAAATCTTGAAATAGGTAGTGAAAATGTTCAGTGAAAAATTAAACTATTATATTGCATTAATGAATACAAATTAGCTTTCCAAAAATGTTTAAATAATGTTCAGAGGGGGTCGTGTTCAAAACGTTTATGCAAGTGTTATTTTAAAACGAACGAAAATTATGAAATAATTTTTAGTGCTTTAAATCATGAACATGACAAAGATGACGAAAACGTTTTAAATTGTCAAAAATTGAAACGTAAAGGTCTGGATGACCCATTATGTGAAAAGCCATGAAAAATTCTACATCGGGACGCAACTCGTACATGCAGCGAGAAAATCGAGGACGCAACTCAGATGTGTTGTGGAAAAACCACGGACGCAACTCGGATATCGCGATTTATATTTTGGTACTTTGCACGTAATTCATATGCAGCCTTCTAATTTATTATAATATAGTTAGAAGGGATACTCTAGGAATACTACGCTCCCCGAACCACCTGAAAATCTAAGTACTGATTTTGATATCAAAACGGCTGTTACAGATATTCTACTCACACTCTAGAAACCATTTAGGTACCCCGGTAGAAACAAAACCACGGACAATTAATGAGAACACGTCTTATTAATCATATTATTAGGTATTTTCCTTTTTTTCTCGAAGCTACACTATATACTTTTCGAACTGTAAAAAACGCTGTTATTTTTTAAAAAACAAAAAAATCGTTCTACTTACGGTACCTTTCACGCCCAAACTCACGAATGTGTCCCGTGCGTATACACCCTTCGTGTGTATTTTTTTCTCTCGTACGTGACCAACGAATGGGATCATAATCGTTGCACCGCAAATGTGTACTCAAAGCTATATTATTATATTCGGTGCGTTTGAAGTACTTTTTGTTTTCGGATGTGTTTCATTTTTTTTTTTTTTTTATATCAGTCGACGCTTTCGAATAACTTACTGTCTGTCCGCGATTCATCGGCGCGTTTAACGACACAAGACGTGTCTAACGGGACGGACAAAAAAGTCTGAGCTCGCAAAACTTTGTTCGTTTTTTTCCGATAAACGAGCGAATAGGTCGAATTTGTTTTTTCACTCTTTTTAGTTTTGTTTTGTTATAAGTCCACGCGCGTCGGTCCTTTCGACAAAACGACTCTGCGGAAGACGCGCGTATAACACATTATATAACATTACAATAATATGATTATAGTACTATAACCATAGTGTATACTGCTATGCATGGAACAATATTCTATATTGTGTCTATTATTTCACCTCCCGAATTTATGCGATAGTGTCACTCGGGGGTAATAACACGCGGTCCACGGGCCTTAAATAATGTATGTATGCACACACGAGCCAACGTATTCACGATTGGTTTATTTTTTCGTCTGGACATAATATTGTGTTTCCGATCGGTTGTCTAATCTCAATAATTATTGACCCGTACCACGCATATACGACAAGCCATTTGAGGGTGTTAGTCGTGAATATCATATACGACATACGTCCTGATATTCTACTGTTTGTGCTTTACCTCGTTGTTTTTAATCAAACGTGTACCTATATATATACAGGTTTATCATTTCACGATCGTCAGCCTGGTGGCGTGGGGAAGAAAGTTAATTTAAAAAATAATAACACACAGAGTAGAAAAATATATACATCGTCATATGCGCGATGTTATATGTTTATGTGTAAAAAAAATAAAACGACGACCCCGTAGAATGGGCATAAAAATAAGTGCCTTTTCGCGTGCTTCCGGGCGTTTTATTAGCGCTGCAGTACCTACCTATCTACTACAACGCGCGTATATATCGGTATATAGACGGCTTTCGAAACGGCCGGAGTTATATCGCATAATAATATATGTGATATTATACAATAGTGGCGGCACAAGAAACTGCTTGACGCACGTATTACGGGCCAACAACACCTACCTAAATATTATGTACATGCATGTATCCCCCTCCCAACATGTCGTGTGCGCATGTATTTTTCGAATATGTTTGCCGACGTGAACCCGTGAGGGAGGATGAAAAAAAACACAACGGGCCATACATCTCCCGTTGCGTACTGCCTTATATTATTATGCTCTTTGATGATGAGTCGAAAACAAAATACGTGACAGATTTACAAATGTCGAGTTGAATATTATGAACGCAAACCCAACTGTAGTGTTTTTTTATCGGTCCGTTTGACAGACATTTAGAACACTCTCAAATGTGTAGGAGCCGGTAATCATGGTTTAGGTATATACCTCCTATACCTATGTATGAAGAAAAAAAATCGAAAACAACACACGCGAGTCCGTAGGTACCTATTTTATATTATATAGGTACCAACGCGTTTCTTCTCGACTGTTATGACATACTAGAAGCTTATTTAGGATTCAGCCGATAAATTTATCACTCACAATTTGTTTTCGGAGTATAAACATGACGTATACACGAACGGCGTTTCGGATCAACGTGTTCGTATTGTCATAAAATACTGCAATAACCGAACGCATTGCGCAATGTATGTGATAACGAATCAAGGAGCATTCAAGTTTTTTTATTTGTTCAAACGAAAAACTTTTACTTTGGAGGAAAATGCGTATAGGGTTTGAGAATGATAAAAAAAAAAACGAAACGAAAAAGTTCAAATTTATATATCATGTCCAGGAGTCTTTCTTAGTGTACCTAACTTTGTATTTTCAATGGTGAATCTTCAGTAAATTGTCATGCGTGGTAATTATTTTCCAATCAAACAAAACAAAATTGTTTTTTAATTACTTTGCCCATACTTTTTTGGTTTCATAATAAACAAATACTGCAAGTACACACCGTCAAGTAAGTATATAAGTATAGGTACTACCTACCATAATATGTTAAGAGGACGTCGCACCCGCATGTTTCCGTCTTACACACGTACGACATATCAAATTTTCGTTCGCTAGTTTCAATAGGGTATTGTCAGTTTTTATATTAGAGTGAATTGACCTATTATAAAACTTTTAGGTAACAACATTGTATGTGTTCTCTCGTTGGGTTTTTACGATATTTTAATTCTTACGTGAGTTATGAGCATTTTAAAATATTAATACTTTTCATACCCATATCTCACTTAAAAATTTAAATATCGTAAAAGACCAACGAGAGAACATAGATAATGCCATTAATTCAAAATTTGATAATAGGTCAATTCACTCTAATATCAAAACTGACAGCATCCTATTGAAACTAGCGAACGGAAATTTGGTATGTTGTACGTGTGTAAGACGGAGACAACACATGAGGGTATCTCTTAAGATAATAACTGTGTTGTTAATCTGTTGTCATAAACATATTTTTAAATACCTAGGTATGTACAGTTCTTACAAGTTACAACGATTTTCATTCAAATGCAAATTAATATTTCTAAAAGTAAAAACAATTAGTTTTTGTTCTTATTGTGGCAAATATATATAATATAGATATTTATTATACAACTTCAGAATTATTTCATTACTATAACGGTTCTTTATAGAAAAATGTATTCATAAATCATTTTTAAAAATATGTATGTCCTTTAACGGGAGGGTAGTTGTAAAATTTGGATCAGTGTGTAGTGTCCACTTCCACTAATTTACAATCACTAAATAAATTACACTGTTATCTATTTTTGCCAAAAAATTTAAAAAATATTTATTATAGACAATAAATACCTATATGATGTGTACCTACTATATTATTCTATATTATGCTACCTATCTGAAAAGGTGTCACTTAATAGAAGTTTCACTGTATAATATAAACATTTTTAAAGTTCGTATTTCTAATGAAAATATATTATTTACATAATATATATTCAAAACGGTTTTTGGCATGCCCAAGTTTACATAATGCTTTAAACGAAAAATGCAAAAAGTTTTTAACCTAACAATATTTTTCCGATAACTTTACTTTCTGGTTTATTATCCACAGAGAGTACTGAAATTTTAGCCGCGAAGTAATGAAGTGTCACTTAGTGACTTTAATAAATCACACTATATTATAATATGAAAATACATTCGATTTTTGGTCCGCACGTGCTATAACATATTATAACCTGCAGTATTCATATTGTTTAGTGGGAAAATAAAATGAATAAAAATCTGTCGTTTATTCATGGTTTAGAATGACGCGATATTCAGACAACGAATCCATCTTCTTCAATCTTTCGTTTGTAAGCAAATATAGCTTCACATTTTTTATAGCATAGTAAAAATAAAGTAAGAGTATCAGAACGATATCCGTTTGTTTACCCGCGTGAAAGATAATGTAATAAAGCGTTTCGCAATATGAACAACGGAAATGGGAAAACCAGCGAAATTGCATATTTTTGTCATGTTCAGAAAACGGAAGCGCGCAGAGTGGCTTTGAGGAAAGTGATAACAGACACAATTAAACTGACGTTCATAATAAATTTCAACAAGGGAAATGTGGTGATTTTCATTTCTCCCCGTGTTCAAAATGCTAAAAGTTTCACCAAATGAAATATTACTCGTAATGAACAAATGTAAAAAAGTCGTAATATTATATTAAATTCAGTTGTAAACGAAATGTTTCTATGTCATATTTTTGATATCGCAATTAGACACTGAGGGTATACATGTCATTTATATTGGATAACTACTTACAACAGTATTAACATTTGGTCGAACACGGATGGCGTCATTAATGTAGGTGAATGATCCAACATTTACCTGAGTAGACCATATTATACCAATTGGGCAAGAAATTGAGCGATCGTTTGTGTGAATTTGTCTTTAACATTGTTGTGTATACGATGTACCCATCTAAAGTATTTAGCATTGATTCAAATAAGTGTATGTAAAAATAAAGTAAAATATAGAATTAAACACAAAATCAGGTAAAATTATACTGAGGCATGAATACGACATTATTTATTTCAATATATCATCATAATATTATTAGGTAGTGTATATTAAATTATATCGTGTTACAAAACGAAATTTTCTTACTTTGCCTAATACCATATAGAAGTTGTATTCAAACAAATATTACTTTTAAGAATTAACCGTTTTATTTTGTTAATGAAGAAACAAAATATGGTAATAATAACACGTTTAGCTAATCTTAGATTGTTGTGTGATTTTAAAATAAGAAGAACAATGTAGGTCATAAGTATTAAACATGATATTAAAATTAAATATAAGTATCACCCAAATGATATTTGGATATAAATTCACCAAAATTATATTATGTGATCTTGAGTCATTCACCCAAATGATAACTACCAGTTGAAAATATTGTGATACTAAAAAAAATTAAATTGTAGCAATATTAGCGTAATAAAACTAACAATTTTTTTAAAAAATGTTGTGATTAGTTTTAAAATGCAAGACAGATATAACATAATGCGCAGTAGAGTTCTTAAATAGTTTTAAGTATAATAACATCACTGGATCATCATATTATTATAATGATATTTATACATTTATTTTGCACTATAATATTGGTTTCACCGATCTCATATCATAATAATGAATTATGAAGTTATTAAAGTTATTATACATTTTGTAACTTTTGTGACTAAGACTTTAAATAATTTTAATCCAAGCTGGTTATACTCTTATCATATGCATTAGTATAAATTCAATTAATTATAGTAAAACAGGCTCGGTCCAAGATAACTTTTGAAATGCAATGATATATCTTTGCTTTAAAATGTATAATAATTACAACTCTACTGGTTTGTGTGAGTTCTGTGAGTATTGATTGGTGAGTACTTATCCATATTTGATTTTCATTCTATCAAATTTAAACCATTTGAATTTAAATTGATTTTTATTATTTTACAGCGTTGTGTTCTATAGCATATACTAGTGTATAAATAGGCACTATAATAATTATTAATGGTGATCAGTGATCACCGTTGTTTCTATGAATATAGACATTTTTTATTTGCAATTTACAAGTAAATGTAGCAAACGCCACATCTCCAGAATATCAAAATCCCAATGTATCATACAAAGCCGGTATACTTTTCAGGCGATATATGTGCAAAAACTCAATTGTATCGCTAAATTAATTTTCGTTGATATTCTTGCGATATCTCATTTCAAGTGCATGGTTCGAAAATGTAAATCGCTCGAAAAAACTACTAAGCGTAGTTGTTTTGCCAGCCAGGCGGTTAAATCCCCTTTACCATCTCCCCCCTCTCCACAACACGAGTGTAGGAATCATCCATTACCTTATCAGCAAACGTCGTTTTCTTTGTCGTACCCCTCCTATATAGTCTCCGGCAAAAACCGCCGCTCTAGAAGTGTCTTGTTGCATAATTAATGACAAAAACCAGCTATACCAGACCTATCCGTTAGATAAGTCAAACAAAAGAAAGTTTACTTTTTAAGTTAATTAGAAATCTTGAAAGTCAAGATGAAAATATAAATGATCAGTTTGGAGGGATAAAAGGAGAAAATTATTACATTGTTGGCCTACTCGATGTAATTTTTCGTATAGACGATTATTTCCAAAACAGTTTTTTTTTGTCTAATTCTAAGCCATGTTTGTTACTTGTTACAGCCTGCTGCAACTGTTTTAATTTTTCGTTTAAGATTGTAACAATACATTTAAATCAATTATTAGTATATTTACATAGTGGATATATAAAAACATTATTTACAATTTATTTACCATAAAAATATCACCTAATTTCATATTATATTAATTTATATAATTTAAATAGTTTTATTATTGGTTTATGGTCATTGCCCTAGGTATATATATTATATTATAACATTCAGTGCTATTCAACTATAATTATTGTCAAGTTACAATATTCTTGTATTCTTAATACCGTATGTTTTTTGGTTATAAATAAATAGGGAAGTTGTAACATTATTATCTGTATCACAATTACGTAATTTTTCAAAGTTTATTTTTTAGATAGTTCTTTTGTTATTTGAAAACAAATGTATTTGTTATAAAAAATAGTGTGTAATTTGGTGGTTTTGACTAGACATTTACTAAAACATTTTTGTTGGTTTCCATAACTAATTGAGAAAAATATTAGTTTTATCCTATATTATTAAGTACCTATCAACTGTTTATAAATTTCATAAAGCGTTGTAAATATGAAGTTCCGTCATATACGACGAGGTAATAAAGTAATTAATTTTATATTGATTAATATTATAAAACGTTGATTACTTATACAGTTATACATATGGTACTACTTGACTGACGTTTAATTAAAAAAAAAAAAAAAACATTAACTGGAAACTCCCTTCTTGCATAGTTTTATTGACCACACCAGAAACTTTACCAAAGAAAATTTAAGTTGGTTTCTGTGGATATATGGGTAAACTTATATATAATAAACTGTATAATATATATTATTAATATGTCACCATTCATATGGTTTACACACGGTGGTGGACGAAAATGTATGTATAGACAAAAATTATGCTTTGGTAAGACATTAATTTAATAATAATTCGTCTGTATAGAAATGTATTGCATTTATTTTCGGCATACTGCAGCCTCTTATATTATAATACATGTAAAGGGTTGGCACTCCCGGAATTTCCTTTGAACGGAAACATTCCTCTTAATTCCCTACAGAAAGTCAAGGGAACGAGACAATTCTTGGGAATACAACAAAGTTAACATTATATTTATTTTCAAAAGATCATTTTATCACAGTAGAGCAGTAGTTTTGCTACGTCATTGTAATATATAATTAGTCTTTACACCTAGGACTTTTAAATCGTCCCAATCTTACATCATTTGAACTGTTTTTAAATTCAAACAATTTTTTTGCAGATTGGTAATACATCTTGTCCAAAGCGTGGATTGAATCTCGGGTCTTATGTATATTTTAATTTCTATTAAATAGAAAGTGTAGCTATATTATTTTTCATAATTACTATAATTTTGTGAATTCCATGTAACAACTTATAATACAAGGGGCCTGATGTGGCACGGTGGTTTTCAGCAGTCACTAATGTTCTGTGGTCAATCACCGGCTGATGTCGCTAGCTCCAATAGTCATTGACAACCTGGGGTTTAAGTAATGTATCCTTGCCTCATAGACACGTGTTCCAAACCAACCATAACCTCCCCCATAGTAAAAACCGGCTAACAACCATGCAGTTGATGCTTTAAAAAAAGTAAAAAAAACTTATAATACGTATTATATTATTATTATTATGTCAACAAATATGAATATATTATAATTGAAATATGTCAAAAATGAATGATATTAGGTATTATGATTATAATTAATAACAATAATTTATCATCATAAATTAATTTATATTCCCTGGAAATTTCACACACATGTACGTGTCCAGAAATTGCACAACCTTACAACGTGGATACCGTGGATAACGTGGATTATATAGACTGAATGAATGAATGTGAGTTTGATAAAATTACTTATGAATTATAAATAATTTAAGGCACCTTGGTGGTCTTATCATTATCCTTATTATTATTTATTAAAGACGTCTTATCGTCAGCGGTTGATAATAGACATTGTTTGACCAACACTGACTACAACTTACATGACGTCTTCTCGTCGTCAATTATTGGCGACACTGCAGCAAGGGAAAGAGTGAGCGTGAAATGCGAGTGTAGATCGAACGACCGTCTGTCATCGTTTATCATAATAATATACGCGCGGGTCCCAATGAATTTTTCATCAGAATCTCCACCGCCTCGGCGTCCATCCGTCTACCATTCCTGCCAGTCCTTCGTCCTTTTTCTAACAGCTCAGTCTCTCCCTCTGACCGACTCATCCTCTCCTTCTCTCTCTCTAGCACACTCGCACCCAAACGTCTGTTAATTTTGGTTCATGTGTTTTTTCGTGATGTCAATAGATTGGTAGCAGCGTCAACGAAAAAGACGGTCGTGGAGGTGGTCGCCTCGAAAGGGCGTTAGATTCTTCGTGGCTTGTGTGTTATACTGTAAGTTATATATTACGATGGGTTTTTTTTTCTATCGTCGTTCTACTGCAACGGGATCATCTCGGTTGATTAATAGGACTTTTGGGTTTTATTTATCGACGTCCGAACGACGGCAGATGCGGTAATGGTAAAAGAAAAATTATTATGATGTTATTCTATAACAACCATCGCAGTCGGACGTCGACCAACGCCACTGCATCCAAATTTTTAATGTTATAATACAGGTGTGATGGCACCGGTTTTTTTAAACTTATTGCAATGTAGTATTTATATGTAGACAAGAAAACTTTTAAAAAAGTAAAACAATTCAATGATTCTAAAAATTGCTATGATTATCATTAAGGCATCAAATTTTATTTCGTTCGTTCTTCTATTTCTCCTATATATTGCATACATATCATAATAATATATTTTAATATAATTATATACACATATATTGTACCTAAATTTAATGAAAAAAAATTTAGTATAGACATTTATGTTTAATATATAATTAATATTGTGATACCTAAATATAATATTATAATATGATATAAATATATAATACATTAATACAATATAATATTCAATTTGTATCTTATAAAAGTTATTATAAAACCAAATTGTTGTCATCTCATATAAAATCCGTTACTATTATTGCACTATATACAACAGCAAATCTTATTCCAAGTCAAAAAATGTAATTAGTGTTATACTACAGAAGAACTTCGAAACTATAAGAAGTACTGAGCTCAGATATTCTTAGAAATTAAATTAAATTTTGAATTTGATATTAGTGTAAGTTATAAGTTGTTCACGTACGAATAGGTAACGCACTGCATGTACTCTCCAAGTTCAGATTTAAGAATGCTGAGATTAAAAACTTCTTTTTTTTTTATCAGATTATAATTTTTCTACACATGTTACAAGTAAAATACCTAATTTAATCTTTGTAATATTTTTTCAGATTTATTCAAAAAAATATTTCAAAAACTAAAAATAATTTGTATTAGGTATATTGAAATTATCTACCTACTTAAAAATAATTTAATTTTTATGAATTTAAAGATATGTAGTAAATAATTTGACAGTGAACGTTATGGAGTACCAAAAATAAAAAATTGAAACGGTCTGGTACTAGTACTTAAATACCTAGTTTGATTACTGGATTAATAATATAAATAAGTTTCAACAACATTCGATAAAATCTGTTTAACAATTTCGTCTATCTTGCATAGGCAGAGTATGTTTCGAGAAGGGTTAATATTCGTAAATGTTTTTCTCGAAAATATATATGTTTTGGGTGGTACACGTTTTATCACACATAATGAAAGTGTGGTTTTTACACAACATATTGTTTCGTATAAATTGAATAAATATTTTAGATTTCGAGACGGATATCAAAGCTCATCGAGAAGGTGGGTTAGCTTAAAATATTTATACAAATCTTATTGTAACGATCATCTGTAGTTCACTCGTATTATTATAGCTCTCGTGCAAGTATAGATTACGCCATTTAATACATCGATTTCGGCACGAGTTACTCGAAACGCTGCGGACGGGCGTGTACCTCGCATAGGGCCAATACGTCGGCCATCGAATTTATCCAAAGTCCGGGAGAGACACCGCTGAACATGCACTACGTTAATACGATTTACAAGGTTAGAATTGGATATATGTTGCCGGCGTTATATATGGTAGTGTGGACAAAAGGCAGCGGTGCTTATTGAAAGTTCAGAGAGCCGTAGGAAACGCAGTCGAACAAAAGGTTCATGCAATCAGACAATTTTAGATTTATGTCTTCCGTACTGCCCAGTGTGTGCGTGGTATATAGATTCGAGTGGACGGAAAAGAAGAAGAAGAAGAAATACGCTTGGAGATTTATTTCTGTTAACCTTGCGCGTCAGGGTACAGTATAGGTTACCTAGATGAATGTTTTATAAAATTAAAAACAAAACGGCATTAGCGTAACTTGTAAAACGACAACGCGACTTAGGTATGATAAACATTTTTAGAATAAATAAATAAATAAAAATAACAACAAAATTTTCTCACACAGGATATCTAAAAAATGCTTTGCATCAAAAATGCAAACCGAATGATGGTAGAAAATATTTTAACACATTAAACTTTGCATAATAGATATCACTCTGTAGAGAATAACGGCAAATTATTAATGAACGTGAAAGTTAGCCAACACAGTTTGTACCTATATTTTTAAATAATAAATTCCTATTATAACATCAAACTTATGTAATAAATTTAAAATTTAATTTGACTTTTATAATATTTTTCGTCATTTTTCATCCAAGATACCTGTGTGTTTAGTATTATAGTATAATATACGTTATCTAATACTGTAAATAATAATAACTATTTATTTAAACATAACTTTGAAGTTTTAACAGTTATTATTCTTAATAATAATTTACATTTATTTTAAATAATGAGTAGCTTCAAATTTCAATACGTTTATAAATATTTATATATTTTTTGCTGATTTATAGAAAAATTATAAAATTGAAATATTTTTCACATACAATACATTTTATGACCATGGAATATTTAATAGTTTTTCGCATTTACATAATATTATAGCCTTCTTTTAAATCTTAAATTGATTATTGTTTAAATTTCCTATTAAAATATTACACGCTGGTTTGAAATTATGTAGCTTGTATATATTACAATATTTTAGTCATTAATACATTTTTGTTTTATAACTTTTAATATTATTTTTCAATGCCACAAAATAAATAAATAATTAATTATTTGATAAAAATGCAAGTAACATTCTATATAAAAGTCAGAAAATATATTATGTAAGTTAATGGAAATTCCATTACTTTATCAAAATAAAAAAAAAAAAAAAATGTACGCCTTTTAGTGCTTTTAGAACGCTAAGTACGTAGTAACTTTGACATTGTAAATGCATCTTTTTGTAATCGTATCTTATGAATTTCAATATTACAGATTCTCTAAAACATCATGTAAGTATATTTTCGTGTTTGATATTTGTCTTCTTGGGGAACGTCAACAATATTGTTTAAACTGAATCAAAACAAAGTTATAAAGTACTCTTACTACAACTACTACAACTCTAAAGTGCAGTATACAATCAATCGTATAGTCACTAGTAACGAACATATTATTAGTTGTAGGTCAATAATCACTGTCACGTGTGTCAACGGATTCAGTTGGGAAAATGAGTGGTGTGGGTTATTTTAAAAACTGCATAACTTCATTATTATTTTATTTTTACAAGACCTGTCGAACATATGCACCTCTACTATTACACGAGGAAGTATACAACTAGAATAACTCACACAAAAACAAAGAAAAGAACTATTTTGCATTATAAAAATGGTACAAAAAATAAAATGTAATGTAAGGTAATGTAAAACACGTTTTTGACAAAAATGGTATCATGTCACAACAGAAACCCGTACCCAAGAAGGAAATTAGGTTTCCGGGTAGCCATATATTGATATATATTATATATATATGCATATATATACAGGTAGAAAGTAGGTTTTGGTGATCGGTTCTCAATTCATCTTACTCAATAAACAATTACAAAGGATAGCTGCATATTATCAAAGAAACCACATCGCTGATGATGACTACGGTGCTAATCTACATCTAATACAGCACTGTGTCACTGATTATCTACGTCAACTGCTACAGCATCTACGACACGATATTGATACTCTAACTCAGTGGTTCCCAAACCATGGGCTGAGGCTCACTTGTAGGCCGCCAGCAATGTGGTTCTGGGCCACGGGTGCTGGTCTAAGACAAGGGTCAGCAAATTGTAATTAGTATCAATATCGAGATTTTATATGATTTTATACATGGCTATATTTCTTCTATTATCTTATTTGTGCGTGTTTATATTTTGTACCTATATATTAGATAAGTGGGCCTCGAAGTTTTTTATACATAATTAGTGGTCTGACAGTTAAAAAGGGTGGGAACTGCAGATCTAGCGTATAGATAAAGATAAGTTGACTGCAGCAGAGCTGTGGGCAATACACCGATTCAAGATGCCTGGTATCTACGTATTCCACGCCTAAAAATTTGACAATCCGCACATTATGTCATATATATTATCCATGTCCGCATTGGATTGCAGATTTACGATGAAACTATACACTATTAATTCGATTAGATAGAGCCCCCAGTTGATGAATGATAAACGGTCCGTGGAGTCCGTTAACAGAATTCGTGTTAAACGATGAAAACAGAACCTCCGACTGTGGTATCGTGTAGTTCGTAATATCTTGATGACATTAATAAAGTCATTGATGGCAATTATAGCACATATACCGTTTAGCCGGCGCTTATAAGTACGGTCACCGAGAATAGTGTGATCGCTCAATTCCTTACGTAGGCCCATATTATACTCAATGTTCATTTTTAGAAACGTTCAGGGTAGGTTAGATAATATTATCAGACGCAACCAAATACTCATGCTAATATATAAAGTGAAACACGATCTCAACCCGATATATAATCACTCACGCCCTTCATAAAGTGGCACTTCCCTCTCGACAGTTGAAGGCAGTCTTACAAACGATCCCTATTAACCCATTAGCGTAACAATAGCTGATTGCTGACTGAAGAATCAAAAGATGAAAGAAGACGGACAACGCTTTGGTGAGAAGACCTAGATTTAATATCTACATCTGACCATTAGTTTTCGGATGCAACATTTAAATCAGCTCTTCTTATATAATTTTATATAAATATATATAATTAATTTTTATATAATAATTGTACGTTGTATTTGTTTTAGCACAGTTTGACATTCACACTTTTGACGTAGAACCTCATAGTGTAATATGTATCCAATGTATTTTATAATTATACATTTTTAACTAATTATTGTAAAACGTCACGGTACATAAATCCAACATAGTAATCTGAATACCTTTGGTAATTATTTCTATGAAATAGTGTCACTAATGGTATAACAATGCTTCTACATTAAATCCCATTTTCACTCATCTGTAGCTGTGAAATTGTCAAACATTTAAATCTCGCCCTAAAATCTGATTGAATAATATAATTAGTAATTACAATACAGTTTGATATTTTTCTTAACCTACAAAATATAAATTGTAGTTTATGTTATTTTGTTTAGTTATACTTACAACAGCCATAAAACATAGATGTCATACGAAATTCACCCTGAAAACATATTGTTCCCGCGAACACATTTTATCCGCAAAAACCCCTTGCACTACCACCACAGCGTTGCCGGACAAACGATCGTGTTTATAAACACTTGATTGGTCGAGGATGGTGGTAGTAGCGACGAGCACGTCGCGTCATTTCGTTAATTCTCCTTGTATCTGGGCTAAAGTTTCAACAATCCCTTTATTGACATTGTTTTGGAGGCAACCGGGTGATGAGGAAAGGGAGAAACAATAAGCTTTCTACAAACATTCGGCTGTGTTGGTATGACAACTTTAATACCCCCCGACCAGACCCGTTGCAATGTATTCGATATCGAGTAACACTATGGATGCACTGACGAACTCCTCTCGGCTTATCAATCCCCACCCTCTATACAACCCCTATCCCATAGGCACATATTTATGTATATATATATATATGGTTGACCTGTGAACTTTAATTCGGAAATAATGGGATGTGGAGGAAGAGAAAATGCCTAGCTACTCGAACGATCACCCGCTCTGACTAGTCTCGCTAGTCCGAGGCGAGGGCGATTTCAAGCGCGTGCAAACACACACTTACGAGTGTTTTTATATATATATATATACAATACACAGTATACACGTATTCATGTAAGGGACGTTGTTCCCCATTTACTTCAGACCTGACCAACACACTATATAGTTAGCCGCGCCGACCATTGTTAGGGGCGACAAGCGTGACTAGAGTGACTAAATCGGTGAGAACGCTCTCTCCAAAAATACCCGTTCGATACTCTCCTAGTGGCCGTTTTAATATTCATAAGCGTGATGTCTCGGTGGAAATACGCGACGTCCACTATAAAATACAACGTGTAAAGGTAATTGTTCTGCTGTTTTACCTACGTCTATGATAAGGGCAGTTACGATATATGACGTTTATATTACACAACACTTGCGTAATTTGGGCTCAAAAAATAAGTTTCTCCTTACAAATCGGTAAGTGTAAAGATAAAAAGCAAACGATTCAAAATAAACAAGATTTATTACTTATAATAGCAGTTTTTAAAACTCCAGTAATTAAATAAATTATTAGATAAATATTTGGCGAATGAATCTCATTAAATCTCGATAGTAATTTAAATCTCATATACGTAGTCTCTCACTCAAAGTTACAATGGTAATTAGATAATAATCGATTATATATGTATTATTTTTAAGAAACTAATCATAATTTTAAAGTTTTGACATGCAGTTTAATTTTTAATTTTACTGTGTACATTAAAATTACAGAAAATAATTTTGTGTACTGAGTTCTGATGAACGGACGAACAGTACCATGAATCTACTCAAACCGATTATTTTATTTTAATATTTATAATTTTAATTTTTCTATAATTCATCAATACTCAACATGTTCTGTGATATAATCGATCGTGTTTATTGAAAATTCCTACATTTCAATCGGCTTAATTTCGATAACATCGACAATTTGTAATACAATAATTAATAAATTATCAAATACACGTTCTTGTATTGGAATATCGGGAGAAACGCAAAAGTTGGTCGTCACCGTACATAATAATCATATATGACTTGTAACTTCGCTAGTTTTATTATTTCTTCTAGTGCCGTGTGGAAAGGTTGTCAGTATAGAGAAAATGTCAACAGCAAAAGTAAAAAAACAAAAGCCTTGTATATATTTTTCAGTCACGCGACTACATGTCATTATATCGAGTGACATTCAACGATTTGAATATGTTCGTATAAAAAAAAACCTCAGAAAAGATTAAAATTATAACTTACACTATTATAGTGTACTACACTCGCTATATATAAGTGTATTATTGTTGGATGATACGAATATGATGTCATATTACAGGGTGATTCAACAAGCATCCTCGACCCCTTATTTTTTTTCAATAATGCAAACTCTGATTTTCGGAATTTTCAAATATACCTAGAGACCAAATTTTTAATTCTTGAGATTTTTATAGGGTTTAAAGAGTTTTATCTGAAGATACAAACTCTGATTTTTAAGATACGACCCTTTTTTACTGTTGATAATATTGACGTATCAAAATAAAAATTATAACAAGTAGTTTTGAATTATTTTTAAATTTCTGTACTAAGGATAATAGGTCCATGATGATGAATCGAGGAATATGGATGCTATAGAAATTTTAAAATATTGCTAGTTAATACGTATTATTTTAAAAAGGTCCAAGTACAATTAAAACTAGATCCTATATTACTTCTATTTTATATTTTTGTAAAATGTTTTTTGTCACACCTGCAACGAAAGTTTAGTTTTCGACCACGGTTGAAACATTGGAAAGCGAAATTTTTCCGTCGGGTGGTAAAGTGGGAATCCCCAAAGTGCCGGGTGGCAAAGTGGAAATTCCTAGAAGTGCTGAGTAGTAAAGTGGAAATCCCCAAAAGTGCTTGGCACGTATTCCCTGCATAACCAGCAACTAAAATGTATACCACGGTAATTATACAAAACAAAAACATTTGGTTACATATTATATTCATATTATAATATATTTTATATATTATATCATATTAAAATTTCCTTGCATGGTACATAAACGTTCAAACCTATTTCATTTTCCCCGTTCCCTCATTAGTGCGATGAAATTTTAGAATAGTCTGTTGTTGCATAGATCACTGAATTACCTTTTCAAGAACCTTGCCACATAAAATACTATTTAAATGACAATTATAAATTATCCTTATTACTTATAAACAACTTAATAACTGAAAAATTACCGTTTGAATTCCAAGTTTTAGGCAGGTACATTGAAATGTCCAAAATAAAATGTTAAACAAATCTTAAGAATTTGATAATACAGCTGTAAAGTATATTTAAAATTTCAAAAATCATAATTTTAATAAATCTATTTAAAAACGAGAGTTAGCATACAATCACCAGTATATAGTATCATTATCTTCACGTCGTGCACATTGTGCGTATTTGCGTACCTATTCGAAGCGATGATTATCGGATACGCAGTTATAGTTTGAGCAGTTGAGCAGTATTACAATAATAGATTCATAAATACTTTCGGAGAATGAGAATCACGAAAAAAAGAATGCTTCGGTTTGGTTAAAAAAATATATATATAAATTGTTTGCTCCCCCTATCGGTCGTTTAGTTTTTAGGTTATCTTTCAGCGAACACTTTTGTAGCCGGCAAAGCGACGGTGGGGCCGGTCGTGTCGTACACATAATATTTTCATAGGTTTTCTCTATAACTGATTTACATGATTCTCTTATGCTCGTTCGGAAATATATTCATAAAGATCTTTTTGTGGCGTGTAAAGGCGTGACGCGGGTGCATACCAATATACATACTGTACAGTGTACACTCGTTAGTAAATATGTATAATGTATATTATATATAATAATAATAATAATAATAATAATATGATATTGTACACGAATAGAAGCGGATCGTTGCAAAATATACCGACACAAATCTTGTAGCACCGTCTCGGGAAATCCGGAGTACAACATAGCAAAGGGTCCTGGAGCTATTTATTGCATTATTATTATTTATCTAACGGGGCGTTTTTTCTTTCATGCCATTCCAACTGCCATGGTATGGAATTGTAAAATAATAATAGTGATAATAATGGAAAAAAAAAATGAAAATTGTGAAAAATAAACGCAGGACAAAGTATTATCATCCGTCTCAGCAGAGAAGACTAGGCGACTGTAGATTTATCAATGAACATCGGCCAATGGGCGCCGAGACGATTTTCTCGGTCTCACATGGTGATCGATAACAGCCGATGTATCAATTTCGCCGTTCACTCTACCGACGACAAATTTAATAACATCATAAATATTATACTATATAATAAAATATACAACAAGCATGTACTAACTGGAAGTCAAAATAAAATATTTTAATGTGTGTATATTAATAAAATCGTGCTGTAATGACGTCCAACCAGCGTCCGTCTGAAGTAATCTTCACTGTTGAGAAGGAAATAACAATTAAAATATATTAATATCTTTGTAAAATAATTATTAACATTTGTTATCAAAACATATTTTATCATTTTTTCACGAACCAAGATGTACTCCGGATCGTTTACCGAATCCTGAAGTGACTGAATCGAAAGGATTGTTTATTTTAGAAATCGCTATTTGAATACCTAGCTTCTTTTAGTTTATTTCAGAATAACTCATTAGACTCGTGAAGAGAGGTTATGTTAACCTTATGATTCGATGACACAGCTACGTTTACAAAATAAATTTATAGTTTCGAATTTATTCAATTGTTCACGTGATAAGATTTATTTTATTGGTTGTTATCGATCTTATTTGTAAAAAATACAATTTTTGACATAAACATGGTATAATATCATTAAATTAAATATACTTTTTTTATTTCGCAAATCTATTTCATATCCTTCAAAGTAAACAAGTAAATTATTAAACTACAGAGCACTCATTGTATATTTTAAGAATGTTAAGTTCGGTTTTCAATAAAGAAAAACATTAAGGAAAAGTTTTACCGAATAAATAATTCCAACAATCATAATATACATTCACTAACCATTAATTTAGACCAACATTGAATTTATACGACCAATTTATTTCGGTTGTTTTATTTATGTTTTGTATAGAAACAATGATGGGAGCAAAGTAGTTTAAGAATTAAGTGCGACAAAATGGAAATATAAAAGAAGTATTTAGTTTATGGTATTTTATTTATATAATATATTCTTTTTACAGTGCTATAGAAAATATTATCAGTGAATAAAAACTTTTTCTTTGTCGAATAAATTGCCAACCGATTTACGGAAATGTAAATAACATATATCTAAGGAAAACAACTACTATACTACACTAATGCTGTAAACGCGATTATACAAACTCGACTGTACTTATTTGATTCAGTTTTCGGAGACAAAGCCAACAATTTGTAATTAAAATAAACAAATAAATAAAACAAAAGGGATTAATTAAAATGTGGCCCAATTATAAATGCCTAAACTGTAGTATAAGTACAGTGTGGATGTATTGCAGGCACCGTCAATCAGTATGCGCGTAAACCTCTTAAGGTCTAATTCTTTCTTTTTCTTTCTTCTTCTTCTTTTTTTTTTCGCCCCAGTTGTTTTTTATTTTTTTTATTATTATTTTTTGTCCTTAAAGCATAAATGCTTTATTTCCCACTCAATTTCCGTTCTCTTTCTCTCGGCAGCCCACTCGCATCCGTTCCCGACGTCGGATTACAAATTGAGAACCGGAATTCGGCCCATGGGGATCGTTAGGACGGCGACGGAACGATTATTACCCGGTCTCGGATCCCCGGCGGTGCCGTAAGACCTGGGCCCGCCTGGTAACTAATGGTTTGTGCAAGGCTACCTCTGGGTGACATAACCCTCCACCGATAATCTCGACTCCGGCGATGGTCACGCTCGCGTAATCCGTTTATTGGTGGAAATATTTTTTAAGTATCCAAAGGTGAAGTGTACAATAACCGGAGAGGGACCACGGGAAATCACGAACCATGAGAGGGCTGAGGGTATATAGCCTTGCTTTCACCCGGGGAGATACCGAAACAGTTTTTTTTTTTTTTTTTTTTTAATGTTTTTTTACGACCATCATCCGCCGGCCATAAAACAACTACTCTGCGTTATCGTAAAACGTGATGGAAATACCGGTTCGGTGCTTTGTATTTCAGTACGTTGGCGTTATTTTCGTATTTTTCATAACGCAGGCGTCATATCCGTGCCTGCAGCAGCCGCTTGCCGCGCCCGCGTTCGCATCTATATCGACACCGCGCACTGCCATCGATACGATGATATAACCGCGTAAAGAAAAATAATAATAACATCCATACATCCAAAAATAAAACTAGGTTTTATTTTCATCTGGGAAATTTCTAGAATTCAATTTATTCGAACGCACAGGTATGCCGTAGCGGTGGTGGTAGCGACGCGATAAATAAACAATGAAAATCGCAAACAAACATACAAAAATATCACACCCACGCACGCACTCGATGGCGTGCAGTTTCTGAATTCTGATACGAACCTACCTGCGCTACGGTATATTAATGTCCATAGGTTAAGAGGACTCCCAAATGCGATGTCACCCGTCTTACGCAGCATACAATATGATCGGGAGTTCCAATTTAGAGTCGGTAGGTAATAAGCTACAATCGTTGAGAGTAAGTTGACATTATTACTATGTCAAACTTAAAGGTAAGAACATTTTAATTACCTGTGTTTTCTACTGGGCTAAATTTTTACGATATTTTAGTATTCAATTTTATAGTAATGTTTGCATAAATTATTACATTTAATTTGAGTTGTGCTCATGATTTTCTAAAAATTTAAATATTGTAAATGAAACTTGATGTGAAAACAAAGATGATTATGGGTTCTTACTTCTTATATTTTAGTTCATTGATTGGTCAATGATATTATTCACTCTATTATTAAACAATTCTACACAAAATATGCCGAACACCAATTTGCTATGTTATTCATTTGAAACGATGAAGACTAAATGTCATGTGTGTGTGGACGTCCTCCATAATACACTCGTTTCATTTGGGTTCTGAGGTTTTCATGATATTATTTTCGTACGCTAACGTTAGCCCATCGGCTTAGTATGTTTTCTTTTTTTTACCAACACATGAAAATCGTCGTTGATTCGCTGTACGGATGTGTCACGACAACTTATGTGGTTAGAAAATCTTGTCCAAAAAAAACGATATCGTCTAGCTGCTTGTTATTTGCTGAGCCCAAGGCACAAAAGATAAGTACGTTACGATATGTGATCGTACTACCTGTACTGCAACGGCACTCGGTGGGGGTGGTGTTTCTACAACATCGTAATAATAATTTGAAAAAAATCCGTGGACCGACGATCGCGGTGTACAAACTTGCACATACGACACACTCACCTACACTCGCACGACGTCATTGAACACTATACAATATAGTATAAAGATTACCGCGGCCCCGTGGAGAGTTCTTCGTTCGGTTCTATGCTATACGACAACTATTATCCAGGCGCTCAACCCCCTTTCTTTGACACCGACCTGCAGCAAGCAATCTCGTATATATCGATCTGTCTCCAACCCCGTTGAGCCCATTCATAGTCGCAAACGATTTCGATCTGTCTGTGCCCCCGAGCACACATACACTCATGCACAATACGCTCGCTGAACGCTCATACGTCATTAACGGACTAATGATTTGTTGCTTGGCAAGCGGATAAGCCTCTTTAAAAATGGCGTGTCAGATTGATGGTCTGCGGGAGCAGACTTAAATGACGCCACCGACGACGACGACAACGACGGTGGTGGTGGCGACGAAGAAGTGGAGACGTTTCAAAACGAAGAAAAGAGAATGTTTCGACGTTGAGGGTCGTCCGGGAAACGTGACGGCGTTGAGGTGAAAACGCGCTAAAGATACGTGTCGGGGCAATACGCTAAAGCATTAATATAATAATAATAATAATGTGGCGAGACGATATGGATAGGTACACCACAGAATGGTTTTTGTGGAAACATAAATGGTGTAGGATAATAACAGTGAACTGCACACCGCCGCTGACTTTGTGTCCAAGGGGAAATTAAATTGAAGACAACCGTCGAGTAGATATGACCATTTTTTGATGCTGGTTTGTTATTGTATAATTACGTTTGTTCGGATATTACCTACGTGTTCGCGTAATGGACGACGTTTAAAATTTAAACGCATTCCACGATATTATTACTATTCGCAAACGCTGCAGTATTGGACATTGCAAAACATAACACAGTTCTTATACTACGTGGTGCAATACGACTGAATTATTATTTTTATTATTTTTTTATGTCAGTTTTGCTGCGATTCTGTTTTTCTCCGTCGTGTAAGCTCTCCCAATCGACGGACTTAATGATTCACTTTCAAAATATTAAACTCATAACGAAAGGCTCGTAAACAACGACTGCTGCAATCGGGTCGACGTGATATTTTACGACCCTTGGACGGATGTTAACCACCCAAAATACCAGACACTAAAATAGTATAATGTGTATTATATCGAAGCAGAGTATATAATATTATTTTTATCATCGTAACGTGAAAACGCAGTTCAGTAACACGAAAAAAATCAATTTGCCTTCACATCTCATAGATAATAAAATATATACCCATATCATCCAGGACACCCTTGACGTTGTTTAGAACAATATCTTTTCGTACATTTTTCAGCTACCTCCCTCGAGGCATTTCCGCAGGAACGAATATAGTTTCCCTCGTCCCCGGAGCGATTTACATCTCTGTCACCAGGCACTCTGTGTGACTCGGTCTCGAACCCGCTGTGATGCTGACCGAAGGAAGACGGGTGCAGAGTGGTACACTAGGATAGTTTTCGTAAAACTCATACAGTAAAATTATTATACGTTCTACAACCATGGCCAAGTCTTAAGTTAGGCAACAACCTTTGTTAGAAGTGACTGAGGGAGCTGATTTCCATATTATTTCAGCCAAACTCTGCAGCGATTTTCGCCTCCCCGCCGCGCCATGGCCATAAGTAATAATAAGGTTATAATTAATAAAAATAAATAATAATATAAATCGCAGTTCACATTGCCCGGTCAGGACCACATTGACCGGGCAAAGTGTACATTGCCCGTAACATATATATGTCTTTGATGTCATGCATCAATGCATGTGTATACTGAGTGCCTACTTGTATTATACACAAACAAAGTAGCACAAATAAAAAATGTGAATATCATAAAGTCAATTTATTTCATCGGGTTGATATAATTTATTGGTTTTTACGTGCAACAGCGAACTCGTCGACTATAAGTACCTTGAATACGCCCTTCAAATGAGATTTTTCGATAGGTATATTTTTTTTCTATCTTCCACTCTCTTGCCACTAGTTTATTCATTTCTTTGCAACAAATCTGATGTATTTTGGAAAGTTTTGAGTAATAATAATAATAATATAAGAGGCCTGTAGGAGAGTATTATGCAGTCTTATAATAAGTGAACTTATATGTTCTACTAAGTACTATGATTAGGAATTTAGGATGGATCATTTATTACTGTGCAGTGAAAATGTAATATGTCATAATAATAAATCAACAATATTCTGTACTACACGTTTGATTAAATCTCAAGACGACGTATTAATTTAGTATAATATGTATGAATTATTATTATTATAGTCCGTTTTAGTCAATGAAAAAAATAAGGAGAACGAAAACGAAAAATAAAAAACGGCGTCGACAATGTCGAAGAATTTCATTATAACTCAGCTAAGGCTTTTTCATTGTCTCCCTTGGTTTTCGCATTCTTTATTATTTACCACCGTCGTTCCACGGCGGGTCGTTATGTAGAGAGCTGGTTGAGACTTTAAGGGTTTATCCAGTTTTTCTTGTAATTTCAAGGGGGAAAAAATGGTCAACAAAAGCCCAGACGATGACTACGATTTCGTGGCGCTTTACACCACGCGTACACTATTATGAGGCGAGACAATACGAATAAGCCGTGTGGTGATGTTAAGGACGACGGCAGTGTCCTGCAAGGACTCGGCATTCGTATTATTCTAGAGCTGTATCTCGACGTGGGCTGACAGTAGACGAGGTTCGACGTTCGTCTATTATTGTCAGTGTACTGCGTGTTATTAAGTTTAGCAAAAGATACGAAGAAAAAACGTTTTATTTAATTTTTCTCATTTATTATGAATTAATTCGCAATTTATTGTTTGCATACACTATACTGTTTATATAAGTACTAGTTTTTTAGTGATTATAACATATTATCATATGATATTTAAACTCAATTAATACTCAAAACATTAATATTTCCATCGATAGGTACCTATAAGATCATTATAATTGCCAATAAAAAAATAAATTATCAATGTACCATTATTATTGGTGACAAAAATACCTTATTCTTATATAATATTATAACTCTCTATACAAAAATAGTAATGATAATTTAGTAGAAGCTAGTATAGTACAATTATAACAGTATAGTACTAACAATAGTACATAATAATATAGACGAAGGCGAATGATTTTTATCGTTTTGGATATGAATTACAATTTACTATAACATTTAAACATCGGTGTGAATCAATCCAATCGAAAAAATCTGAAGGTGGATTCGGACTTGAAAACAGAAAGCGTATACTGTTCATTTAAGGGACGTCGATAATCTCTGCTGAAAATATATCCATCATAATTGACGATCATGTAGTGACAATCATTGGTGGAGTGGTGTAGGGTGTATTTCCACCAACGTGTAAATCGATGTGTTTATCGAAAATCCGACGTCGGAAATTATATTAATATCATCGATAACCTGCAGCACCTGGTCACGATGATAAATTATTACGCGAATTTCAATTATTGTATTCCGTCAGGATTCGATCAGGTACACTCGATTAAACCTTTTTTCGGTATTATATTATGGGCTGCGTTTAGGGATACGTACTTTGACAACTACATTGTTATACCTACGAACGTTTCGACTGAGCAGACGGCACGACATCCGATCGCTGTCGGGCGATGAGTAGTGACGACCAAGCCGATGGTTTCCGTGTTGTTATTATACAATTAATATGCAGAGTGATTCGCCAAGCACGCTCGCCCCCTTTTTTTATTCAACACTGCAGTTATTTAAAATCTGGTATTTGGTATTTGTAAATATACTCGAAGACCGTATTTGAAAATACTTGAGACGATTTTCAGCAAAGATATAAATTACTGTTTTTTTTTCTGTTCAAATAAGTAACTCCCTTTTCTAATGCAAATTATTTGGTGGATAATTTTTCGAAAATTTTGACATAATAATAGAATCATCATTTTAACGAATATCTAGTTTTTGAGTTACTCAACTTTATGTATTAAGTATAATAAGGTTTCGTTATAATGGGTTTGGAAGGTATGAGGGGTATGATGGTTTTAAAATTATTTAATTTTTAAAATTAGTTCAAGTATTTACATAAATACTTGATACAATATTAAATATAGGTACTTTATATTGATTGATTAAATCAATTTTTAAGGACTGTTATCATTAATATAAACATTTCAATAACTGAGAACTCGTTCAAATTTTAAGGTAGGTACATAAAAATGTTCAACGTAATTACACGGGGTTCTCATTTGTTATACAGAAATTTGTATCACTGAAATTTAATAATACTATGGTATTTGTGTAAACATAAAAATTCCAAAAATCAAATTTTGAATAATTTCATTATTGAACGAAAAAATAGTGGTGAACGTACTCGGTGAATCGCACAGTATAATAATAAATCCACGGTGAATAAAAATGCTAATCGCGAATATTAAAGCAAAATATTTCATTTTCGTAGTAGGTACTTAATATTTTTACTTTTGAAAGCTAGGTATTTGGCTTCTGAGTGTATATAACGCGTAAACCGGCTCCCGCAGGGAATATCATTTCTGGTGAACAAACAAGAATATTATCTGAGGGCGGATAAACAACAACCCACGTCGGAGTTTGGTTTTGAGTAGGAACACAAGAATTCATAACGTCACCAAAAATGGTACCTACGATTTGCCATAGTTTCTAAGCTATATTATTATAATATATGGACCATAGACTGCACGGCTATATTTACTATAATATGACATTTTCTAAAACGCTAGAGATTTTTTTATGGTCTCTCTCTCTTATTTGTACATGTAGATGTTACACAATGAAAAACGTCGAATTCACATAATAATATTAGTCTTAACTATGCACCTAACATAACATAAGACAATCATTTTTATAATATCATATATTTTAGACTTTAATTGTCGTGTGGGTTTAATAGATAGATGACAGCTGCACATCTTCTATTTGGCTGTGGTTCAATAACATTATCAGTTATCACACATACTATTATAATATGGTCGATATCGAGGTGTAATGTGTTCAAATCTTTCGTTAAATCACAGAATTTTGACGACTACCAGACAGTAAACAATTTTAGTATCATGTAAATAAAGTGAATACAATTATTATTGGTTTTGTTTGAATTGCTGTTTTTTTCCTCATTACGGACAATTAGATTTATGTGTATGCCACATAATATAATTATTTATTGTAAGCATCAGCGTTTTAGTATAAAAGCAATGAAAAAATTACTCATTGACACGTTTTATCTAGTCTTGCGTAACGTCATTATTAACCGTGTAATAATATTACACATCTGTATCATAAACTGTGATAATATAATGAAGTTCAGACGACTCAAACCCATAATGAAAAAGTAGGTACACTAAATATTGTATTAATCATCAGAACCTCGTAACCTCAGTCGAGGCATATATTATGTGGTCTACACTCAATATTTAGAAAATTTATTATTGGAAATTTGTTATTATTATTATTATTATTATTAGCCACTAGGCATATCATTTTATGTCATTACAAAACATTTTTTTTGAAATACAATTGTTAATGTTATAATTTTTTTAAAGTTCTTACTTTTTTTTAATGATAACAGACATATTTACTTCATATTCAGGCCAACACCTACCTATAGAAGAATCGAATTAAAATCGATAAGTGAATTAGTTACCTGTAAGTAAAGTTTCGATGACTGGAGTAGAGTGGCAGGCAGAGGCATCCCACAAAATATTGGTCCACTAGTCGAATCATTTAAACTTAAGATACCTACTTATAACTCATACTACTATAACTACTTGTTTGAAGTTCAATTTTTACTTATCTAAGTATGTACTAAATAATATGACCATTCAAAAGATTCAAATCTGTTAAAAATTATATTAAATCGTAATAACATTGGAAAAATAATATTTCAAACGCCTCAAATTCGATATGCTTCCAATGACAATAATTATCATACGGTCGAATATAAACGTCGTCAAACACCACGGTCGGCGAGAAAAATGACGTAATAATTGCTGTTGTAATATTGATATTTAAGTATTAGGTACTCTCATTGCAGCGCAAATCCATCGGAGAGTACAATTATTTTGACTCATATCGGCACAATACGCGAGCGGTGTAAGATTACAAAGAATTCGCCACGCCACTGCCATATTTCGTTTATCTCGGATCAGCTTTATGTTTCACTTGAAGGGCTAAATCCTCCAAGGACGGAATATTTTAAACCGTTTTCCTACGGGTATACGTGCCCCTCGTCTTGTGTTTCTCAACTAGCTGTGACACTTTTTAGACCATCCAAAAAGCTTTTCGATAACAAATGATTCCAGACCGAAGAGCACGTAATATATTTTTATAAAACACAAGCGACGAGATACTCTCGATGTTTTATTGATTCGGTAGCTATGTATACAGTATAACTACAGAAGCATACAATGTTTACCGGTCAGAAAATGCAACCGGCATTTTGTGTGACTGAAAATGAACTGCAACGACCGAAAACGTGCCTAAGATTTAAATTACGTTCATTGTGCATTTGTGCGTATTTAAAATATATTATTTGTTGTGAATAATTATTATAATTTAATACTATTGTAATGTGTTCAGACGTTTTATGCAAGGTATAATAATGCGTAGGTACCGATATGTAAGGTATCGATAGCATTATATTGCAATAATAATATATTTAAATATAAGTAGCCATCAATAGGCTCAGAATAGGCCATACCAGACTAACTCATGCCTTCCTAATGAAGAAAGAACACCCACCAATATGCCCGACGTGCAACGATCATATGACAGTTAAACACATCCTCACCGATTGCAGAAAGTTCGAACTACAACGTCAAAAATATAATTAATATATAACCCACCATCTTGCTGAAAACCTTAACATCGATACAACTAATGTTCTAAAATGTTTCAGGGATACAGAACTTAATAAAAAAATTAAAAAAAAAAAAAAAATTGCATAGATTAATATTTTCTATAAATGTATTATATACTCTCCTGTAACGTATTACTGTTAATTCTATAAGCAGCCCTATTATTTATTTGTACTACTTTATTATTATGTTTAAGTTTATATTTAGTGGAACAACCCTCTTCTTTAATGTAAATAATATGTAATTTCTTGTCGCCAATGGCACTAGTCACCGAGGCATTTGTTATCAATAATAAAAAAAGAAATATATTTTATTATTTCTCGTTGTGATTTTTAATTTAACTGTTTTGTTGCTGACGTTTGCGCTGTACTTTTTCTAATATAGGTAAACAATTGTATGGTTATTGATCAATTGTTTTATTTGTTTTTTGTCATATTGCCTTATCAAAATTTAATTAGCGAAATTGTTATTTTTGAGTGCTACAAGCGTAACGCAGTTGTGAACATCGTAATAATTATGCACTATTTATTTTATGGTTCACTTAGAACGGAAAAAAAACCCTTTGAACATGTAGTTCAGTAGGTACATATTTATTGTTTAATTTCATTATTTCAAAATACTGACGTTCGCATACATCTATCATACCATTATTATTATTTATTGTTTTTTTTTTTTTCTTTACAAAATCTAAGTACCTATATATTGTTTCCTTTGTGTCTTAGAGAACACCGTCTCGTTCAACTCTGTAAGTTTATAGATGGGTGTTTAATTACAAAATGCTTACTACCCCGACAAAGTACTTCAATCCATGACCTGATTTCACATAGTAAAAAGCTTTTTAAACCCTCGTCTGCTGACAAGTCAGTTATCCAGAAATGTGGAAACGTCATTTCGGATCGACAAGGATACACATGTCAACGGAACTATTTAACAACCAAAATGCTATTTTGGCAGTTGGCACTCATTCATGCGGGTTACCTTAGAAATCGGCTATTCGATTCGTATACCCTTATAATAATATGATAATGATTCACAAACATTTTTCTCGTAGCACATTATTAGTACGAAGTTTCTAAATGTTTCAACACGTCATACTTTCAATGAACATTTTGTACTTTTCAATAACGAGTACATTTAGGTCCGGATAAAACAAATTTACCAGCCCAAACGAATATTTAACTATTCACTATAAAATATTAAAATTCAGGTAACTTATGTTAAAGCTGTACTCAGGCCAAAAATAAGGTATGTTCAAATTGCACGGGATTCGATCATTTAGTACAACTTATAAATACCTATAGTTAATATTAGTTGACAGATCTAGTATTACAATGATGTAGGTAACTAACTAACTAACTTATAAATAAATAAGAATTTCTATTAATATATTTTGTAAATACCAATATTTATTTGTTTTGAGAAAATGAAGGGGCCACCTCGGGCAGTGCCAGTTTTTCAAATTTTCCTCAATTCTATAAAATTTGGAAGTTACATTTTATATTTTAGTTGACACCTTTATTATAATAATTTTTAGCTAATCTACTGCCCAATACCGGTTTAGGGTCTATCAAGCACCGATTTTTAATTTTATTTCAAATAATATTTTAATATAATTTATAAAAAAAATTGCTTAAACTGTATTATTTTTGAAGACATATTACAAAGTATTAAATAAAAATATTAAAAAACGTGGTTCGTTGCGCCCCTTAGAATATCACCCTGTAAAAAAAAATTATCAAATTTGGTTAATTTTACAGTACACGATCATTATTCACGTAGAGTGTATTTTCGTGTAAAAAATTACAATGGCACCAGACGCCTTCACATATTTTTTTTTTTGAAATGACAGCTGCATATAACTATTACAATACATCTGTTGTATTAAATTATGAATTTATTTCCAACTTTACTATCGAATGATATTCGTTAATAAATAGGTTATAGGCAGACCTAGTGAAATGTGATCATATTATAACCTTTTTCGAACCCTAGTGCAATACGACATATTATATAAATGCCATCATAGATCTCCCTTGCACGTGTGCAGTCTTCAACACTCTGGCGCTTAATAACATATTACGTTGACTGACATCTTCACGGAAGGCAGTGCGAATACACCAAATTACAAAACCATATTTCTTCATTGGACACGTACCATTTCGTTTACTGAATTTGTCTACGGTTTTCATTAATTTACGGAGCGGGCATACTTCTGGCAGGTATTTCTATAATATTATAAAGCTAACGGTGTTTTCATGATATATATAGATACCTAGGTAGATGTATAAGAGATATTCTATATTTTTTTATTATTACTCACTTCGTTATTTTGCTCGTCGTTGTGGACGTCGTGTAGTCGATTTATTTTTGTGCAAGTCTCCGTTGCTGCCCGCTGACAACAATCGACAAATTTGCTTTTGACGGCACCAGCAGCAGAAAAAGTTTTTTGATTGCGCAATGCGTGTTTTGGAGAACGACGGCGATGGCGAGAGCCCGTCTCGACGTTACAGACATATTTTTGTCACTATAATATATTTTGTAATTCACGTTTCCAATGGTGGGAATTAATTACAATAGTTAAAAAGTTTCTTTATACAATTTTTAACTTTTCTTACCTACTATAGTTGGTTAATTTTTTGCATAACTTAATTACTCGATTAGTTTGAGTACCCCATTGTATAGTTACTCAGATTTTATTCCAATTAGTTTAAAAAATATACTTCACCTAAGAATTTATGTTCATGTTTTAATAGAACAAAAAAGTTATAGCTAGGTGAAAAAAATGTCATTGCAATCAAAATGTTCTGTCAGTAGATCTGTTTGGTTCTTATCTGAAATACATTCAACCATGAACCAGGGTTGGTTTTTTGCATTATGCTTAAGGCTTAAAACAAACCATAATTGCATGAATTTGATAGTAGGACGACATAGCATCCCAGCATAACGAATCGAATTTTACGTCGAATTTTACGTTTTGATTACTGATTTAGAATACTGACCTGTCACACAATTTAATGTTACATTATCAACCTATAATAATCTCGCTTACATTTTTTTTTTTTAAATTTCAAGGCAAGTCACGGGAGTAATTTAAAATATGATTTGGAGTACGGACCGTATTTTATATTATTGCCAGTACAGCCACATAATCTGCACTAATAGACACAACTATAATATTATGACACACGTTGCAGATCACATATCACGATAATCATATACCTACAATATATTTTTATTATTATATTATTACTATATATCAGGATAAACCAAACGGTCGATCTTGGATGATTTCTAAGTCGATCCTCCTTGGTTAAAATTATTAATTATTCTTGTACATTTGTCATTTAGTAGATACAATTATTAAATTCATATATTTCGGATTAACTTGTTAGTGTGAAATGTCATTTTCTCACATAAAAGTTATAAAAGCTGAATAGGTACCGAGCTATTATTTCTGATAATTATTTAGACTGGCGCAGTGTCTTCATTTGGCAATCAGCGACTATTATTAAGATTATAATTTTTGATTGGTCATGATATGCAACGATACGGTTCTACATCATTCTAGTATAATGTTAATACATTTTAAAATTATTTTTAGAAATTGAATGTGAAATACTTATTTTAGATAACTTTACACTTTTATTTTATTATTTATGTTTATTATTAACATAAAATAATATTTTTACACTAGTATAGTCGATCCAAAATGAAAAAATATACCCTCAGTAGATCTTGATCAAAAAAAGTTTGGCCACCCATGCTATAATATAATATGTTATGGATATAGTTTTTGTGCGGGGCGAAACGTATATAATAATATTATGTATTATATTATTTTACCCGCCAAGCAAGGATAATAATAATATTATAATGATGTTATAACATTCGCGACACTATTCGTCCGCAGCCGCAACGGCGAGCGCGTTATTATTACGTCGATAAATTCGGCCGGCCAAAAGTGCCTTTAATATAACAACGCGTACATACAATATATATATATATATATGAGGTTAAATCGCGGCCATTTGTTTTCGACTGGTATCTTTATTAACGACCGGAAAGTTCGCAGTAATCCATTTGCCGGGGGTAATATGCTATTAGCAGACCGTTATATAATACAACCGGCTCCGCCACGCCACTATCACATCGGTTGATTTTTGACACGATAATACCTCCAACGCCCGCCGCCGCCGCCATCAGCTCTACCACCACCCACCACCCCTACCACTACCAGCTCCACCAGTAATTAAACGCCGACGAACTCTTTAACGCCGACGAACGTGTGCACATCGTTTGTGTATAGTTTTGGACGTCGATAAGGTGGTTATATACTATCATTGCGTTGTATATTATATATTGTACATATAAAAACTAATTAATCTAAGTACACGCATACACGGGGGGATCCATCTAACGTAATAAGGAACTATCGTTATTACAAAAAACACCAAGACTTTTTGAAAATATTTTTTGTAAAAAGTTTTAAGTCGTTACGAAACAACGTTTTTGGAAAAAAAAGTTATATTATTTTAACTTATTTCTACGATATCATATTTTGATTTAAAAGATTTTTACTCTTTTGAATGACAATTAACATACAATAAAAATATTTTATTTTGAAGCAGAATTATAGTATTCTAAATATTTTGATCTAAAAAAATCAAGTTTCGGAGAAGTAGTTTATTAGTTAAAGTTTTGACAAGCAGAGTTCTGGACCATGATTTGTCAAGAGTATCCCTGTGGTATCCCGTACCACACCACTATCACCATCTAAGTTTTAAATATTAATTAGCTACACGTCCAAAATTCAATTTTTATGTATCGAAGAACTTCAAAAATTCATTCTGCTTTGGAATAAGGAATTCAAAATACATGAACACTTGCAATTGCTTTTTTAATGCTGTCATTAAAAAAAATAAAACAATCACAAAATCACAAAACGACAAAAACTAGTAGTAAATATTTTTAAAGATGTTTTTTAACGACTTTAAATTGCGCAAAAATAATCTTTTGAAATGAAATCATGAAAAAATGTGATAACAATAAGCTCTAACACTAATGTATGATAAACCTATATCTTCACAATTATTTTCTATTAACCCATTTTGACCGATTTCCTCAAAAAATGATTTATTGATTCGATTTTGAGCACCAGTTTTTCAATCAATAAATATAATTCATTCATTGTCTACTAGATTTGAAATAATTATTGGGATTTTAAGTGTTTTCCTCACATTTTTGAATTATTAAAAGTTAAATGATACCTCTAGAATAAATGCATAATAATATTATAATAATATGTACACACGACGCATGCAGCAGTGCCGGAGAGTCTTTTACCTCTATTTCTCCTCCAAAATGAGTGGTAAATGGTAATCTTATATTATGTAAACCAATAGGCAACAACCATAGATTGCTCCCTGAGCGATTTTCGATGGCGTAGAATAAAACTCTCGCTAGATGGCGTTATGAATCAACCATTGAATACCATGAATACCATTGATTACATCAATCACTATAAATTATATTAGTATATTAAATCAATGATGTTATGTAGTTGCGTATCTAGTAATCAAACAGTTATACACATTAATATCAGCCTAATTGCAATTATAATAACTGTACATCAGCAGATATATGGTGAAAAATATTATGAAAACTAGGGCAAGGAGGAAAAAAATGTTTGTTACACAAATACACAATAGCTGGGTTTTCTTTTATTCAAATCCGTGTATACGCGCGCACACAAACACACGTATCTACATATGCACGTTTATTATGCGTGTACGTTTATATTTTCGCGTAACCAAACAAAATGTGCTATAATTCAACGCAAAAATGGTTGACGTCTCGTCGGCTGAGGTGGCGGAAACGTCCACATGTGTCTCGACGCGTGATCGGGTGTAAGGGTGGTTTTAACCCCTCCCCCTCCCGCGGTTGGCCATTTTACGTGTTATTTTTTCACCTCTTAACCTCGTTCACCCATGTACACAAACACACGCGTTGCTTAAGCTTACTTACACCGTGACCGGAGCGGAATAATAACGGAACAAAATATTATATTCACATATATTTTACAATTATATAATATACAAAACAAAAACCACTTTTCCGGCCACCAAGTTATGCCTAGAGTTATGTAAAATACAAAAATTCGTTTTTAAAATCTTTGAACATACGAACAGACTTGAATTAAATTTGCGTACTCGGTTTTCTGTGGTTATATTTACTGCTATGTAAATAAGTGCATGCAGTGCTAGAGCGTCAGAACTCGTTAACAGATTATTTTTGGAATTTATTTTTATTGTTAATGTGCAAGCAGTACACGTAATAATAATATATCAATCACGATACTATACAAGTACCTACCAAAACAAATTGTGTGTTTTACCCAAATAGAAGATATTTTTTTTTTAGATGGTTGAATCGATCTAATTTAAACAAATGTGTTGTATTACAAGATATCGTAATACAAGATTGCAGTATTATTTTTTTGGGCTCCAAATATATCATACGCCTCAAATGCAAGGGGATTCAAATTATCCGCTATAGGTAAATAATTTACTACAAATAAAAAAAAACCTAAAATAGAATTTAAAATATGGTCTCCAAGTATATTAATACGTCCAAAATATCAAAATTTTAAAAACTCATTGTAAATCACCCTGTATAACATATTGTTTGAATATAGGTACCTCACACTGTAATGATTATTGATATTTGAAACAATTGTTATCGTCGTACCTACTCAAATAGCTAGTTTAGATGAAAATTAGGGCAATTTCGTCGATTCGGTGTCAAAGAACATTGAGTGATCACAGTTTTATAGTAGACACGATGAGCACACGACGATCGCTAGCGCCGCGCCGCCGGCTGACGTTGTTTTCCAACCACTTGTCGCCACGAATCATTATACTGTCGCTGGCCGATTAATCTCCAGCTAAATGAATTTCAATCAGATTATAATGCGCTGAACTATATTTTACGGTTCCACAGAATATATATTTTATTATGGTATTAGTATATTATTTATATTGTTATCGAAGAATGCCCGTTGTGTAAATTATGACGTGGGACCTGAGTAAGAGATGACGTTGCCGGTCTATGGTGTTATCAATATTATCATATAATAATATAATGCAGAGCGCGAATTAATGCACTTAAAAATATCAAAATTTTTTTAGAAAAAAATCATGCAACATTAAAATTTTCAACAACTACTATTTATAGTGTAAAAAACTTATTTACATAACTCTTCTTTATTAGTCTGAAAATAATTTGAATTCCTTATTCTTCGTGGACCTTAAATTATAAAAGCGTAGTATCCTGTATGACATGCATATACAATTTTATTATATTTTGTACTTATGAAAAATATGTAAAAATATATTCATATGAAAAAAAAATGACTTAATAATCGTAAAGTTTAAAAAAAAATACAAATCAAATGTTTCATTTTTTAACCGTATTGATGTGCGTTTCATACATTAATACGATTTGTATGCTTGGAATCTGATACATTTAAAATGAAAATGGTACTTTCATTTAAAACTACAACCTATTTATTATTTTAAAAAAAGCTTTAGTTGAGCATAGAATCATTATCACAATATCTAGTGCAGTTATTAGATCGATTGACTGTACCGTGTCGTATAAACACTTTGAATATTAATTCAAAAACATTTTTCCTAGAATATTTTAAATTGCAGTCCCAATGTTATAGTATAAAAAAATATGAATTTTATTTTAAAATGTACACGGTTTGAGTAAAAATTATTTTTAATGTCGTCTGTTCACGTATAATATTATTCAATATACGAATGTTCAATGATATCTATAATAATATAAAATATCTATCTACTTAATCCTACAGTTAATTTTTTTAGAACATGGTGTGACCAACTTTCAACTTATAAGAATTATTTTGCATTATTTGGGTCGGCTTGATTGAATAGGTTAACAAAGTCACACAGTGTTTAGTTGTCGGTAAAGGGTTTAGGTATATTTGACATGGTTGGATCTTTTTCCAACCAATCGGGTGACGACCCACCGATAGTTCATGCGATCATTACATTTGCCAAAAAAAAGTATACGCCAAACTCAGTAGGTACTACAAAAATACTGTGAAAACAATATATTGTAAACAGTCGAAACAAAATAATATATTTTATAAAATACGAGTCTTCAATGTTTTTCCAAATCTTCGAGACCCGTTTTGTTTCGACAAGTTCGTTGGACGAATTTCACCTCTCACCAGTCACCAGGTACTTGCCACTTTATTACAAACAATAGTTTTATTATGATAAGAATTAACACTTCATAAATAACGTGTAAGTGAACTATTCGACGATACGAAAAACAAACACAAAACGCGTATAACAATTAGTATTTTCAACTTAATGTTTGTTTAGTGGCGGAAGTGAAGTTTGCGCTTTCCGTACTGCAGTTGTATATTATTAACATTATAATATATACAATAATATACGCACTTTCGTAGTAGTGTTGACATTATACTTTATGAATCATTCCGGAGTACTTAGATAACTAGTGTAGGTAGTTTATTAACATATCTTTATTACCTGTATTATTTCAAATAGAATTGAAAAAAATAACCAACTCACTTCGAACTTTTAATCGATACATACCTACTTAATATTTTGATATTATGTTTCTGTGTATTTTTCGTAACGTAAAGCATAATAAATTGACCACATTAATTTTTTGGGTTAAAAGCCAAACGGCTATTTTTGGAAAATTAAAACGTGTGATGTGAAATTCACAAAAACTTCAGTGAACAACGCATAATAATATTATTGTATATTTGTAAGTTTTGATAGATTAAAATATTTTAAATAATACTCAGTAGGTATATATAAGTAAACGTATATAATATGATTCAGTTAATATCTGGTAAAAAAAAATAACAATGAAAAAAAATATATACAGGTTTTTACACCAATATAATCATGCCCAATAAAAAATATAAAAAAATACATTATATTTTAGAATTTAAAACATAATCATATAAATTATATGCAAATGAAAATTCCATATTCAAATTCTTTAATTATTTTTGCCGAGAAGTTTCAATAAGCCATGTACATTTTTTTTAGTACAGAATCATATGTTTAAGTACAACTATAAATTCAGAACGGTTTATGTAGGTATCCGCAATTTCCTGGTGACGAATTTAACGCATGTAAATAATAAAAGAAATATATACATTGTGTTTATATACAAAATACACGATTCACCAGCATATAATATAGTAAAATAGTGTATACAACTCGCACATTATTCTACCAATTTCGGTGCACATACGATCGTACAATTGTTAAACTGACGAAAGTACGTAGAGTTTTGGCGACAATTTGGTGATATTGACTTTAGATAATGTGATTTTATAGTGAAGTCATTTGGGTTATTGACTTCGAAAGAGTCACGTAAACGATTCGAAGTATATAACACTCCGGAATAGTAGACTTGATTTTTTTTTCCTCCAAAGTTCACATTACAGAGGTATCCTATCAGCCACACGTGGGTACCTAGTATAAAGGAGTTGAACGAAATCGAAAGCAATCCCATTGGATTTCCAAAAATATACTTCGGGACATTAGTTTATTTTTTTACCACGTTGAATAGAATGAAAGCTTTTCGCCCTGACTAATACATAATGGATTTTCTGTTATATTGATTGAAAATAGTATAAGTATTCGAATTATTATCCAGAATTATTATAATTGTATACATCGGGCATGGTTTTAATTTAATACACGATACTATAATATTTAACACCAAAGTCCGTGTTATTTAATTAAATTACGTTCTTTGCGCTCTATATAGCTGCTGACCCGGTGGATTTTAATAGTTACGATGACGAGTGTTAACCGTATTATAAACCACTTACAACACTTTATAACCGCAGTGACCAGACTTTAAAATATATTGCAATATTATTATATTATATTTACTATTCGAGTGTGACCCAATTGTGCTTTTTTAGTTTTGAGCTTGTCAATAACTCTACGTGATAATATTATTTTCGTTGCATTATTTATAATTTCGAATATCAGATTCGAGAAGTATTTCGTATACTTTGTCGACAGTGTAAATGTTCGGTTACACCTGCGACGCTATCTCGTACTCTATAATGGATGGCGTTTTGTAAAACTCCTGGTGTGGTTTTTTTTTTATTCAGCAGACCTTATGCATAAAATATTATGTAACCGGGAATCTCTGCTGCACGATATATTTTATTAGACGGCCACGAGAGACGGGTATGATTATTATTAATAGTATACGATATACCCATTATATATGATATGGATACAGTGAATTCAGTTGGTTATATCACTGCAGGTCGTATGTAAAATACACGCGTATACCTAAACCTAACCTCGTATAATGTTTTCTAGTCTGAAAATGGATTTACGTGTAGTATTGATTTTGCGTTTCCACTAAGTGCATAGACTGCCCTGAAATAATAATGGTTGTGTGTAATTCAATTTAAAAATTTTTTTAAATAATATTATTATCTTCAACGATAATAATATTTTAATCGTTTACTACACATACTGGATTCGATGATATTATTTTATTGATTGTCAGGCAGTTGTAATTGTACAACAGTGACGAACCACTGTCGATTCACTATCAACCATCAGAAATGAAAGGAAAATTAAAAAATATAATTTTATCAGTACCTACGCTACGCGTTCGTACTTAATTATTTATTTTAGAGATTATTTCTGAAAATAATTTGGATACGTCGAATTAAAATAAATACTATTTTTCTACGGTTTTTGGACTGAAAACAAATGTATGCACAATCAAATCAACCATGTCTGTCAAAATGAAAATGAAAAACTATCTATGGTAAGAAACCGACATTCTGATTTCTAGTTGTAATCGTTGATTTATAACGATCTCAAAAATTGGCGTTAATCGTTTAAAAACTTCAGAAATTGAATGAAAACACGCGTGTCTCTACTCTGTAAACTATCACACATGTGGTCGTAAATAAGCAAGCGAGACTTGAAGTATCGATAAAAAAATATTATGTTCTATCAATGCGATTTGATTATATAGTTTCACCTTCATCGACCGTGATATTATTTGATTTTTTTCTGATTGCGACCAGGTGTCCGATTTTTGAAAACTCGTGACGGATCTCTTTCAACGTTATTTCTTTCTCTCGCTCGTTTTATACCGGAATCCATATTCCTTACCTATACCTAACGTCTTTGGTAGAGACTATATAGGCGTGACACGTAAAACTCATCCGACCATGGTTACGGTCACATGACTAGAGCCCTAAAATTTCGTCTAAAATGGACTCCTCTTCAGACTATAATAATTGATCTGCAGGCGTTCATACTTAAAAAAATAACATGCTATAGTAGGTATATATAAATAAAGGGTATTTACCACCATGGTACCCGAAAAAATACTTAAATCCATTACATTGATGCGGACAAAAAGTATATTTTGCAATAAAGGGTATATAAAATACATGATATATTATATCCTTTGAGTCATGGTAGCTGTCGAGAATAATTTTTCGGACATTTTCCACTGATCTAATTTTCTCCCAGCGTCCCCAAGCGGTTGAATACTTTCCACCTAACTTATATAGTGGTTCATCCACTCCTCCTCCCTTGACATAACTTACCTTAACCTGTGTGTACCTACGCCACACGTGTCGCTATTATCCACATATATCATAGCTGGTTCATATACAATACAATATAAATACAATTATTACAGTTTTGTCACTCACCATTCATCCATTAGACCGTTATATCAGAATTCGTTAGGTGGTGGTGCACTATTCCAATAGCTGGGTACACATGTCGTAGGTATTGTATTGTATGACAGTGTATTGTATTACGACTATGATAAATAATATGGTGAGTGGTGTATCCAGAATTATTTTTCAGGGGAATTAAAATAAATTGTTGACAAATTTTATCTGAAAATAATTTAACTAACCCCTTAACCCCCCCCCCCCTCGCTGGATACACCACTGAAAGCAGTGTTATATAGGTTTGGACTTTTAGTAATTGATAATATTATTCTATCTACAAAGATTATTAAATATTTCTTGCCATTTCCAAGTCGAAATTGAATTCCAATTCCGTTTGTATCATGAATATCAAATAATATCATACACGTCATGGTTTTTTTCAATTTCAATTTCAACAAATAATATAAAACTCCTCTGCGAACTTTTAATTTTTGCTTGTACTTTTTAAACCAATTAATATTTACTGTAGGTATGTATTTTATAATCGTAATTATCCGTTTATTTTATGCACACATAGTTTATCCAAATAAAATTTACTACCGTATATCTGGCTTGCAATTTTTGTATTTCATATAGCTCTTGGAAATATTTCAAATGTAACGTTTGCTCAAGGATTACCATAATGTACACTATTTATATTGGGTTTAGACTTTAAATAAATAAGAAAAATCTAGTTTCATTTCTGTTATGTGTTTTAATTAATATTATAGCTTAAAGTTATATTAGCGAAAATACTAATTGCAACAAATTAACAACATCAATCAATCAATGTAGGTACGTTTTAATCGTTGAATATCAAATAAAACTTAATGTTCTAAAATGTCTGTTATGGACGCACATTTATGTCATTTTTGGGATCATCACCTTTAGACATCTTTTAAGTGTCGGTCATATCGAAAATTGTAATTATTATAATCCTTCATAAATATCGATTATGTTCAAAATGACTGTATATTGTTATTTTGAAACATATATAATTAAGTTTTACACATAAATGAATAATTAAATTGATTGATGGATACTAAATTGGACAATGTGATATCGAGTAACCTATATAATATAATTGAAAAGGAAAATATAACATAAATGTATTATTATTTATCACTTGTAGAAGCTTGAAACAAAAACAAACTATAAGTAGGTAGTAAACTAATATTTACGCTAAATAACCACATAACACCTCCCAGAATATGAAATTCATAATTTAAGATATTGATATACTATTATGTTTTTAATCGAACAAAGTAAAAATTTTAAAACACTCCATGTTTATATTTATTTTTTTTTACGAATTATAATTTAGTTGAATCTATTGATATAAGTGAAAAAAATAATTTTTCTGCACAGAAAAATAACTTTAAACGAGCAACAAAATGCAGGATGAAAATAATTGAGTTGGAAAGTTTCAAAAAAAAGTTAATAAATTCTCGTCTACCAAACTTTTATATTTATTTAATATGATTTGTTGTCTGATTATTAATTGACAGCATTTCTAATAGGCATTCGTTCTATAAATACTAAGCATTTCCTAACTAATTTTTATACTTTCAAAAACAGTGCAAACAATGCTCCGCCGAACAGTAGAACTACAGACCGGAAACTTTATACCCTTCGTGCATGGAAGGAGAATTTCTTTCTTTTATATCATTTTGTAGGCGTGTTGATAAACAGAATATTATTCACTGAACTTTCCGTGATTCGAATGGAAATAATTACAGTTGCAGAAGGTTTGGCGAGAAATTCAGACGATCGTAATCTGAAATCGTTTTTTTGTTTTTGTTTTTGGCATTGGGTTTACATACGTCGAGAGAATTATAGCTACCATATATCGTAAATATATATATACATACAATTTTCTTTTTAACCTTTTTTTTTTTATTTCCATTTTGCCGTACATTCATATATGCTGCAAACGTCCCGAAGACGTAAAAATTCGATAGCAATAATGTCAGTTTTTATTGCTCCAAGTCACGCTAATAACACAGACGGAAATGAATAGAGAAAACGGGCAGCGTGGGTTCACAAGCAGGCGCGTGCGAGAGAGAGAGAGAGAGAGGGGGGGAGAAAGAGAGAGATAGTGAGTGAGAGTTAAATATAATATCGAAAGAAAAAACGAAAATTCTGTTTTATTTCGTCCTCTGTAGGATTGGATACGAAAAATACGTTACGTCTAATTGAATCTGTTTTACATTGCATACAGTGTATGCGCGTTACGATTATTATTCATTAATATGGACGGAGACACCGCCGCGTGGTCAAAATGAAAACCCTCGGACACAGAGTGAGCGAAAAGCGGATCCGATTTTCCCCGGAAAAACAAATTCAACGACCACCAGCGGTGTCGGGAGGTGTATGATTATAATTATTTGTCGCGAATTTAGTAGAGAAAACCAAACTGAAATGTTATCCGATATCGATGCCTACGTAGGACTCGGAAGTTGTGATAAAATCGTTAGGCAGTTGCCCCGACTAAGGTTGATCATGAATTTTCGACGTGATGCAATCGCCGCGAACGGCATGTGTACCGATTATGACATCATATTAGGTACCAAGAATAATGTAAATGGTCGATTTGAGTTTTATGATCACTGTAAAAATCTAGTCAATATTTTAGAAAAAATAATGAATTTTTCGATTTTTTCTTGTACGTATTGTACCAACGTATAGAAAGTCATGACGTATGATGTTTATGTAGCCCTGGATGCAATTGTTATAACAATTAATGAATATTATAATAGTATGTATTTAGTAAGTTGTCGACGAAGGTCATGGATAATTATTACTTGAAGTAAGTAACACATGAAATAAAATCGGTAAATATTGTGTTGTGAAATGAATATTTCAAAATATTTTTTTCCACGAAGAGAAACATAATACATGTTTTCTAATTTTAAACGTTTGACTTCATAACATATTATAACAGGTATGATCAGTAATCTACGGTTTAGAAACCAAATACGACCGAAAAACGATATAATATTATCCGTATAATAAATATTTCAAAATTAGAAAACACGCCTAGTTAAAATCTAGATGAATTAATGTGTAGATGTAATCCAAAAAGCTCTTTTCTTTTACGCATACAGCAACGTAACAGTAATAATATATTAAGTTGTACTAAGCAAGCAAAATTTGAGAACGACTTGAAATCGCATACTTACATATTATTTACTTCATGCACAAGTGTCGGTCGCCCATTATATAATATATTATGTGGTCTGGTGACGGTTTTTGTTCGCGAGGGCGTCGATACGATTCTCAACGTATATTTATAATGGAAGACTATCGCCGTTATAACAATATTATCGTTGTTATATTATCATACCAGCATACCGGGTAAACCGTCAGTGGCAGTTATTGTTATTGTCCGTCCGGTGACGTTCTCCGTCCCCGACGTTTCCAATAAACGTTTTCCAAATTATTATTGTTTACCTCACCGACCATGATTGTGGTTGTCTGTCATCGGGTCGACGACGCGAGCAAAGCGATAACGGTTTTGCAAATGTAGGAAAATCAAATAAACTAAAGCCCCTTTTACGTTATATTTTCTAAAAATTATGTATGCTTTATGCTTGGCACTAAGTACTAAATTTGTATAACCTTATCATAAGGTTATAGTCCTTATCCAGCTCCCAACCATATTTTCGTGAACGTTGTACTCCTAGAGTTGGTTTGATTTCTTTAACTGTCTTTTATTTACTATTATTATTTTTGCTATAAAATAAGAGATAAATTTCATTAATATATCATGTTTGATTTTGATATGCTATTTGAATGATTAAATTTTTATTATGAAGTCAATAAAATTAACTACCTATGTCATGTTTATCAAATAATATACGAGCACTGATTGAAATCGCATATTGAAAAAAATGTATCTAACATTTTTTTCTTAGATTACCAAATTTGTCTTTATCTTTACTCGGATAACATTGTGATAGAATGTTTTTATCTTGATCTAGATTTATAATATTATCTAGACTAACACTGATATAATGGATTGATATTTATTCTGTGATTCAAATTGCAGAATGCAAATTTTATGCGTTTGATAACATTTCCATAGCTTCTGAGCACATTGACAACAGTGTAGTTTTCCAAGACGACCTTATTAATAAATTATATACCCAATGATTTGCTTTTCAACGATTTCATATAATTAACTGCAACTGAAGTTTTTGCTGTATAATATTATTATAATACAATATTAATTTATCAACCGAGTAATTATTTCAAATCAGTATATTCATTACCTATACCAAAATTTATCTAATAATCCAATTCGCTGGTAAGTCTTCAATGTTCACTGCAGAACAAAATTCACCATTATCATAATATTTAACTCGATGTCTAATACCTTACTGTTTATATGTCAGAACAATGTGCTAAAATAATACGATATTACCGATACTGAAATTTTCATAAAGTTTGTAAGTTAAAATCACTAGTAATTATGAATACAATGCGTCTCGATGAAAGACTTAATTTGTAATAAGCTAAGTGTCTTACTCATCTCACACCCTAAAGGCCTTTGCTCAGTAGTCGGAATGTCCATATGTTTACAATATATAGATACATGTATTTAGATTTGTTAAAAACTACCAAAACAAAGTTAAATGAATTATCATAATAATATTATACTATGCAGTATATTATAATATAATACGCATACAAAATAATATGTTTTTCTAGGAAATTATTATATATTCGGAAGTCAAAAAACATGAGTACCTAGGTAAAACAATGGTAAAAATATCGCTAAACATTTTGTTTCAATAATCATCATATGATGTACCTATTGTAGAATATTTCAGATTATCGGATATAACAATGGACTAGGTTTATATAAACTTCGAAGGATTTCAAAATAATATTATTGTCATACACCAGTCATAGTTTTGATAGCAATATTTGGACTAAGTATATATCAAACAAAATAGCAATAATATGCTCTAAAATACTAACCACCACTAATGTTGGTGTAATAATATTATGAATTTAATATGGTAAAAGACAAACTGACATAATAGTGAATTAGACTATAATTTAAGTTAATAAAAAAAAAATAAAAATTTATAACATAAAAAAGGTTTAATATTTAATCGTACTGTACACGATACCGTAACCATAATATTTCATCTCGTTTCGATTTTACTATTCACTTCCGTTATACGCAGTAAACCTTGTATATTTTATAAATTATAATAATAATAATATGCTCACGCTGTATCTTCAAAAATAAAGAATTAAGAATATTCTTTACTGACATTATTATCTGTACTTATATAGTAACATCGTTGTGACAACAATTATGGATATTTCATATATTATATTTTTATTCTCAATCTTAAATCTAAAATATTATTCAATGTTAGTTGTTAATAATAAACCACGATTTCTTGCTGAGTATGGACTATATAAGTATAATGCATTACAATAATAGTCTGATTACAGACATTTGAATTTGTTAACACCAAGTTCAACCTAATGGTAATTTCTTTCCACTAGAAATTTTGAATTCACGTGGCATTTCGCGCACGGAAAATTCAAAATTCACCCATACACGAGTTCGGCCTTTTGTACGCAGTCGAGGCACATTCATGAATTTCAATCTACTTAAAAACGTGTAAGCACATTTCGATTTTGAACATATATATTATTGACACATATCATGCGTGAAACTTTCAAGAAACCAAAATGAATTATTCATTTAGCAATATTACATTTCTTTCAAAATATAAAAATACCTATTACACGAGTAAACATCTTAAAAGAAGTATGGAGTGCTACATGCATAATATTATACATCTACAGTGCACATGCATATTATGAGCCCAAAACATTTTTGACTATTATGATTTGGTACCTATAAACAGTAATCAATTAATAATTACCTTTTTTTTTTTTTTTGTGGTATCGAGTGGCAGAGGAGGAACCGCATTACTTCTCCTCAATTAATAATTACCTACCGTAAAATATACCACCAAAATAAAAACACAATATAATTAATTACTCACAACAACAACGAAAAAATCCAAATAATTTATTTCGATTTTAATAAACTTCATAATATACTATTATATAAATACAATGTTATAATACGATTAAATGTACATGTACAATATTATATTTAGTGTAAAAATGAATTACATTTATTGGTTATCATGTGTATGTTTTTTTTTTGTTCATTACTGATATAAATTATTTGGAAGCAGCAGCACTTCAAAAATTCAATTAAATACCCAAAACCAAATGCCTAAATTTACCGGTAATAATGTTGTTTTTTCTATAGATATTTAATAATTGGTCCCAATGGATGCCATAACTAAACTAATCTTCATATTATTAAAAAAAACGAATTTCGTATCGTTTGAGTGGTTTTTCAGATATTATGGTTGAGTGATACTCGAATTCACGCGCAACAGCTGTTGTCTAAAACGACCGATACCATTTCGAATCAAATTTGGTGCGAGATATTTGATCATGTTTGGGTCGAGAAATTCTGATGCAAAGAGAACTATGCAGCCAAGTTATATATTAAACCTCACAATGCATTCTCTTGTAATCCGCTACCTTTATATTGTTCGTGTTCATCGCCAATGCTGGCGACGACGAATATATTATTATCTTATAGGTACAATATCCTGATGAAACGTGGGGTGCAAAGACAAACAGATTGAAACCCAACCCAACGTTTTAGCGGGCCCAAGGTGCTAATAAAGCCGACATTGACTAATGTCTTGGACTCGGTGGCTAAAAGAATTTCCTTTTTTGTACGTTTCGGGAATAAATTGTAATAATATATTATTATGAATAACGCGAGACGATTCCGGCACTGTTTGCTTTTTGTGTGACGACCACCTGCAACGTATTTTATAATATAATATAACACGTCGTTCACTCAGTGAAATTAATTGGTGATCTTAGGTTTAATCTTTGGCATGGCGAGTGAATGAGCGAAAATCGTCATAGATTTAATTTAAACAATGTCGTCCGGTGGTCTTAACTCGACCCGGTGTCGGAGCGTTGTACAATATTATTAATATTATAAGTGTTTAACATAAACGACAATAAATATTACGATGGTTATTACAGCGGATAAAATATTCTATTTAGCGACCACGTGAGATGAATAAAAAAAAAACACCACTACAAGACCCGATTTCGGTACACCACGCAGAGTTGGGTGCCCCGCCGCACAGTGTTTTTCACAAGCGTCCATATACAGGAGAGTATATTTCACAGTGGCCAACGTTTGAAGGGACGCGTAAAGACCAGATCATTTATGGGTTTCACACCGGTATTATTTATTGCACTTTTGGCCGTTAAAAGCGCTTAGTTTAAAATATATTCGCAACTGACAGTACCACGCAGCTATAATGCGCATCGAGAATATATTATTACACATTCGTGATATGGGCGCTTCCCACACAATTTATACTAGATTATGTTTTTCGTATACATTTGGTCGCATGAAATCGAATACCATCCAACGATATTATGTATTGATGTATAATATATAAATATTTTATTATTACCACTTTGTAGTTCGATCGGTTCGACACGAAAAATCATGTTATGATCGCACTACTTACCAGCAGTTAACCAGGTAGTTAATTTATTCTATCACTGAAAGCGAGAAAACCTGAGCAGATTGTTAATAAAAATTTAAAAAAATTGTTCACTCTTGTTGTTCCTATATTATTCAATGATAACTTTGCCCTAGCAAATGGTACAATATACGTGACACGTTATATACCACGAGTTCTATATATAAATCCATTGTAATACCGATATATTGAATAGTTATTATTATTATAGGTACTATTTTATGTACGTTATACATGATAAAATAGTTTGTGTGCATACAGATAAATCAGTGGTCAAAGATTTTTTTGACATTTATAATATAGTGCAATAGAATCCTTAGATTTACAATTTCAATTCAACTTTTATCAGCATACGTTTCATTATAATATTTTGAATTAAAATCTATATTTACTATAATAATTGATTGGAGAAACCTTGTCTATATATTTATTAGTTTGTTTATTAATTATAGCAATTTTGAAATATTTTTGGTAAAATGGTAATAACATAAAATCCTGACGATATTTTTAACATATTCGTTCGTACAGAACTAATTAATTATTAAAACAATTGCATACAAATATAATATACTATATAATATTATATTATATTATAAAACAATTTATTCAATTCAGTATGTTTTTGTTGAATGGTTCACTCCACTTGTTACAGTAAACCGCCAAAGCATACAATTAAAACGCATCATATAGTTACAACATTGCAATAACGATAAAAAGAAGACCCACAGTTGATTCGTTATAGTTAATCAAAGAAACTGCTTTAGTCATATTATTAATTATAGCACTTCATTACGGTACAAAAACCATGCCAATGTTTTCAGTATCGATTTAGACAAGCGGGAAATGAAGTAAGAAAAAAAAACATTATTTACACAGCCGCAAATAAATATAACATCGTCCATGACTGTAGTAGTTCGCTTAAGTAAGCCGACGAGATAAGCATCGTTTAATCACCGAAGCTACGAACTTACAACCGATATTAGTTTTTAGCGGAGGACAATGTTTTGAAGACGTATCACACGGTACACGGGAACTACAGACAACAGCGACAACAGTGCGTTGCGTGCAAAGTTTTCCAACGTTATTTTAATTATTATCTTCGACCATTTTTTCACTCTTCATTGTTCAATTGTTTACTTTTCTCTTCGCGTCGTACAACTTTGACGAGTAAACACTACGGGTGGGCGGCCGACAGAAAGAGAAGTCGGTGGGACACGGCAAAAAAAAAAATGACGAGGGAAATGAGAAAGGGACTGAGTGAGAAAGAAAATACTTTTTACTGCCACCTCTTCGCTCTGGTCGAGGAGAAAGTTTTTTTTCTCCCCAAAGAGAGTGAGAGAGAGAAACATGTATAAGTATAATATGGCGGAAGGGTATAGCGAGGAGAAATTTCCTGCCGGAATAACAAAACAATTGTAGCCCGGGAGCTTGATTAACGGTTTTTGGTTTGTTTTTTTTTCCCCGGCTCGTATATATAGCTGTTGGTTTGAAAACTTTATTGCCACCCACGACCGGAACACTAGAGAGCTTGGTCACAGTCTCTACCGTTCAACTAATAATGCACACGGCGGTTAGAGCGTCAAGCATACGCGATCCGATCACGAATTGGTTCCGGGAAATACGATGAAATTCGTATATTCGTAATACGCGATTGATTCCACGACTTAGGTACCTTCAAACGCGCAAAAATTTACCACGGACATGAAAAACTAATCATCTCCACCACTGCCACCGAGTCGCGGGAGATAAATATTTTTGATAAATAACTGGGTACCAATACGTTATTTGTGGCAATCCGCGTGACAAAATTCTGATCGCAAACTCCTCTTAATTGATTGGCAGCCGTTTACCAGGAACAATAAAAAGGCACAGAAATAAAAATCTCAATTAGCCGATTTCCCATTATTGTTTTGAATACAATATAATATATTTTGACTGTTATTAACCGTGATTCTCGTCTGGAAATTCCGGTTTACTCATACATATTATACGTAATATTTTTATTTAATTATCAACGACAATGTCGCCATGAAGTCTTAAAAATGTCTCAATTCATTCACAAGATTTCCATTTATCGTCAAATGCACAAGGGTTCGCGATTCGCCCGGAAGACAGAAACATCCCAACTCAACGTCTTACATACAATTTAATTTACAATAAAATATATTGGTTTTCTCCGAACCGAACATCGGAAAATTGATCAATAGAGGCAGATCGAGTGTGCGGTAGGACAATAATAAGGCGATAAAAAGACGAATAATTGTGAGAGAGGAATAAAGTGGACAGGGAGAAGCAACAGGAGGTGGTGGAAGAATTTCGTGCGATGAAGATACAATAGAACGTTTATGCGATGGTTCGGTGGAATACGATTATACGCGAACAAACTGCTGCAACTTAATCGTCTAAACTAGACCTTCGGGATGCCAGAGCCCGTATCTGATGGCACATAACCGAAATTTAATTAATAATTTTTCGGTGTTTTACGTCTAACACTCGTGATTGTAACGTTATTTACAGAACTAAGGGTGAATAGTTTATTGCGTTTAAAAGTATTTTTAACACGGCGCATCGTGTATGCAAAATAACACCACATATGTTACCCATTTATAATAGTAATAACAATAATGACATTATTATTTATTATATTATTAAGTAATATTATGGTGTTTCTACGGTGTTATTATAATATTTCTGTCATCTAAATGTTATAACGTGCTCTGTTATATTATTAACAACAGTTGTTGTTCTTTTTAAAAACGTCAATCATCATGACACAGTTATTCGGCAAATCAACACTATATACGTGAATTGCGTAGTGCAATCGATATTAACTATACAATGTTTTTATTATAAATAAAACAGTTTAAATTGTAATGATTATGGTGAAAAAAATATTTTCTTTTTAAATAATATAAATGATATCCTAAAACGTTCTATATTTCATTATATAATATCAAGAATTATACACTTTACCATTACCATTAAGTGGGAAATAACTTTTATTTTGTATTTTACAATGTTGAATGATTGTTTATTGTTTATTGGTTATTTATTTTAAAGAACCTATTTTGCATCATCACTATATTATAATAGTTGATGTGTAAATAATATTGATACAAATCTTATGTTTTTGTTATGTTCGTATAACATTTATATTTGTATAGTAATAATATATTTTGTTTATCTTATATCGACCCACCGAACGTTATCGATAGAAATAAAATAAACCACAAAGTCTAATTAATTAGACTAATATTTTATCTGCAAAATAATGTAAGATGAATATTTTATAAACTCTTAACTAACATACTAACTAACTAACAACTCTTAACATTTGTTTTTACTAGTTCATTAAAGAAAATGAGACACAGAGATTTTATTATTAATCAAATAGTTGTATTTTTTTCCAACAAATTTTGTGAGTATACATAGTACTTATACATTTTTGTGCTAATAATAGTTTGAACAAAACATTTAAGATTATTGATGAAAACAATATATTTATATCTTTACATTATGTTTACGTATATACTTCGTATGTCTTTGATTTTCAAATCAAATTAACAAGGGCTGTATTTGATTTTAAAAACATCTCTTTACACATTTCGGTTATAATAAAAATTTTAGGGCTGATATTATGAGCATTGAATTAATTTTTTTTGAATTATTTCAAATATTTTTCTATTACACAACTAATATGAGAAAATAAATGTTTGAATAAATAAAATAAGTGTTATTGCTGCATAATAATAAATTAAGAAATAATTGATGGATTAACTAATAAAATTAACATTATTTAATTTATATATAATATATGTTATGCTTCATATGTTTGGGCCGGTTCAGTATAGTTTCTTTACGAACTGAATCACTGTTAGTTTTTTTCTTATTAAATAATATTTTGTGTGGAAAATATTCATAATACTTACTATGAGATTCAAATCATTAAAATATTGATAAACATATTTCAAAATATCAAAGTAACAATGGTACCTACGTATTTTATTAATATTTTACATAATTATTTCCAGACATTTAATAGGTATTTGCTTATGATTAATAATTCTTCTAGCAAATTACCAATGAATTACTAAAACAATATACGAATCTACATTATTGTACTAATTAAATTGTTCAATTAGCGTCCATTCGTTTGCACATATTTATTTATGCAAGGCATTGTCTGTTACATATTTTGATTTTTGTTTTGGTTTGTGTTGTTTGATATCGTTGATTAATAATGTTTATTATTTTAATATATTTATCATTTTTAAATCGTTATTAAACTATAATATATTACGTATCATGAAATTTGTGGTGCAACGAGTTTGACCGTTTATAAGGCAAATAACACTGTCAGTGCAATTAATCATAATAATATCGTATTAATGTATTATAATACATAAACCACCAAGAGCCCATAAAAAGAGGATATGAAAATTCCAAAATTCCCAGTTGCTAATTGGGGTTTGTACAACAGGGTTGTTGGGCCTTCACTGAACATCAAGGAAGACCACTCACTTGTATTGTATTGTTTGGTGTTAAAATTATGACAATCATAATTATTATTGTCGACATAACTAAGGGTGGCTGTCCGCATACAGCAGAGCAGCAGGGAAGGTCACTGATTACTAACGTGGTCGACGTTCTGCCATTTGGGAGATTCGTACGGTAGTAATATTTTACTCCCACACAATATCAACAATACAACAATATAAGTTGTGTCTCGTTGAACTTTGCGTAATTATGCACACAGAGCAATGTTGATTTAATCCAAATGTGAAATGGCGTTAGGCGTGAGATGAAGTTTTTACAAAAGCTAAATCTCATGTTGGCAGTAGTCAATTTTCATAATCAATTTCGCCAGTTTTCTAAGTGGTTAACTAATAATTAAAAATAACCCTAAAACCAAATCGTATTGAATTTGAATCGATGCTTTTTGTTATACTTATAAATGTGCGTGTGTATTTCAGTAAGTGCCTACAGTAATAATTTTGAATGACTGAAGAATTATCTGTGACTAAAAATGAAATGAAATGATCATCATTATTATCAATCTCTATAAACCGTTAATAACACATTTACCAGTAAATGAATGCAGTTAAACATCATAGTTTCATTAATATTATTAAAGCATTCCTGACCAACACTCGTATTACTGCCTTAAAAAAACAATATTAACGGTGACATATTTGTATAACAATTCATTAAAAAATAAGTTGAGAAAGAAACAAAATAATAACATATTTAGATAAAATATATTATAATACATTAATACCTATACGCGATATCATTATATATCACTTTCATTATATCGCGTACTAAAAAAGAAATCATTCACGAGTTAATATAATTATTAGTTGCTAGTGTATAGAGTGATGAATATAGCCAATTTCCTATTTGTCTGTGTGAATTATCTGTTTTATTTATGTTTTGTCGTCGGTATGTCGGTCTGGATTTTTTTTAAACTCGTGACCAACGATTAATGTGTGTAGCTATGGCCTATGATGTATTAAAAAAAAACAAAATAATAATAAAACACCGGTAATAAATATAAATGATCAAACACCATGTTTTATTATATATAACAAAGCGTACCGTCCGGAAGTTAGCACGCGCGTATATAATATTTTTAATAATTTTTATTTCGCGTCACCGCCGACAAAGTCTAAATCGTTCGATTGCGTTGAATTTGGACCATGAGCGATGTACGAGAGCGAAACGTTTCTGTGTGGTGACGTTTGTGTGTGTACGTGAGGCCTGGCTGGGATATAAAACCCTAGTAAAAGGGGATGGACTCGGTGGAGGGGGGGGGGGGTCAGTAGGGGTAGTCAAATTAATTATTTTCCCGCTGCGACGGTTGATGACCCTAGGTCTCCCGGCTCACCAGTTGCCACCATCGCCGCGTACTAATGTCACACCCGCGACCGAACGACATTTCTGCTCATGGACAACGTATAAAAACAACGCTTTCGAGCTGAATAATAGTATGTATATGTTCGCAAACTTTTTGGAGGGTACATTTGATGGGAAGGGGGGGATGCAGTTGAGTACAGACAGAAAATGATCCAGTGGCGGAAACACGCTATTCCACGAAGACGACTAGTTAAAAGTGTCTTCCGGACGTCTGTTCTGACGGGCCTCGACGTTACGAGCTACTTTCGTTGGTCTTTGTCATCATTAACTCGCCACCGGTCTTACATTTGAATATTATTTCGAATACTAAACCGACTCCGTGGTGGTATCTTCTATTTTTGCATTTTTTTTTAAATTGCTCGTTGCTCTTTACGCGGCCCACTAGTACCTGCAAAACACCAACCAACTCGTACATATTATACCACGCGCACAAATGGCGACTATTGAGTAAAACGCGATAAACGCAATACAATTTAAAATATACTATTCTCGTTAAGATTTTAGGAATACATTTCAAAAAAAAAAATGTTATCCAAAGTGTAATATTAATATATTCAAGAGTGATCGTTTAACAGATCCATCACTCCGTTTGATCAGTAAGAAGACTGCTGCAGTTGTGGTATGTATGTGATAATTTTATTGTTCATGACATTAAAATACAACCACACAATCTGATGACATTTTGGTCGTTACGGTGTATGCAGGTACATAATACCAATTTACAGCACTTTGTGGAAACGCGTAAAGGATCAACACCGCTAGCTGACAACAGTTTCTCCTTTGGTAGAATTATTTCATAACCACTATATTATTCAAAATTAAAAACACGGAAAACTCGAATTTTTGATTTCCTATGCCGAACACGTTAGTTGTACCTAGATTAGAATTATAAATATTGAAGTATAGGTAACCTGCCTAAAATATTATTGTAATAAAAACAATATTTTGATATTTAGTGGACGACCTAACTGCACATGTCCGCAGAACGCAATCCGATGACATACCCGGACGCATTTAATCTCGCCAGTCACATATCATCATTCGTGGCGCGTTTTATTTCATTTTTTACCGTCGGGCGATCCCACGGGACATCGTGGAAGACCTGACCGCAGATAACTTTTTGTCAGATATATATATATGTATATATTAATCTTATACCGACGCTCACCACGTCGAGACGTCACCGATGATCATCCTCGACCTACGCATTGTTGCCGGTGTCACGTCTCCCGGGACGAATTTCAAACGGACAACGACGACAGAGGTCCGAAGACGTGCCGCACTATATATGCACGCTACATATATACATTGTGCACACATGCGTATTTGTATCGTTTTAAAAACGTATAGAAAAAGATACCCCTGATACGATAGTGTTTTGCCTCCATCCTGATATATAAGGATGACCCGGGCCACAATGGTATACGGCCGGCATCGATCGACGTCACGAAACCCAAAAGGACTTCGCGGAGATCAACCAATTGCACTTAGACAAAGCAATATACAATATATTATTATAATATTCCTGTTTTTATAAACGCAAAATATATCAACTTGATCCCCGAGTGTCACGTTTTTACCTTTCAAAAGGTCTCATTAATATTATTACTATAAGTCAGAGCCTGCGCGTTTTTAGTACAAAACATTTCTTACAGGACATCACAGATCTCTCCCGCGATGTAGAATAGTAGGATTTCGTTAAATGTTATTTATTTATTTAAAATAAGAGAACATTTCGCATTGAACCAGCCTGACTTACAAAATTATGATAATATTGTGGAAGCTAAAATATGCATTTGAATAATGCACAATATTCGTTATGTGGCTTGGTGTGGCGCGGTGCGTACACTCAACTGCGGAAACACTCTGAATGTACGTATCGGCCGGCGTTGCTAGTTCCCGGATGGGTGACCACCCGGGGTTTTTAGCAACGAATCCTTGCCACACATACCAAAACGTGTTTCAACTAACCGTTCCTCCCCCTACAAAAACAACCTACAAACAAAAACAGCTAATGGCCATAGTTGCCGGGCTTAAGCTCAATAAAAAAAAAATAAGAAAATATTCGTTATCTTTTAAACGTATTTTGCTAGCAATATTTAGTAATGAAGATAATGAAAATTCAGGCTTTGATCTAAACTTAAAAAATTATCATTTTTTACATAAAAAAAAAAATCATCAAAACTCGACGTATCAATGAGGCGTCAGATTTTTTCCTGTGGAGTCATTTTTTTTTTTGCAATACAGCGTAGAAACTCCTAAAGAATTATAACGATTACTTTGTTGGAAATCAGCAACCGCCACCGCATTTTTCCCGGGTACCCATGAGTAGATTATAATATACTCGTTGATATAATATTATGTACGTGGAGGGTGGCGAAGAGAGTATAGTAGTTATACAATGTGGGGCCGAATATAAATAATATGAAACGTGAAAGAAAAAAAAATAGCCTAACGAGCGGGTAAAAGGCTCGCCTTCGAGTGGGGTACAGTACGAAACATATTTACGGTAATTTTGTTATTTTATTATTTCATTTTTAACGAAGTGGGTGCTCCCCCCGGCGTTTTCTCTTTTCGCAGTGTTTCTATTTTCATCATTTTTATTATTTTAAATTTTAATTTCAATAATAATTATCATATTGGAGCAGTCCTCTCACTCGCGTCCCGCTGGAGACACGAGCGCGCACACGCATAGTATAATAAGTATATTGTGTATCACCACGGTGGTCGTTATTAAACCCTTTCTCAACCCTTGCAGCCCCGTGGCTGGGGATCGTTAGGTTTTCGAGTGTCATATTATGCGACTTGGCCGGGCCCCGCTGTACTTTGTTACACTGGCACTGCGCAACGGTGACTCTTTTATAATATTATTATTATTAATCCGAGTATTATACGTACACCATCAACTTCGTTGTCGTTGATCACCAGTGTGATACACCACTAAAGACTAAACATATTATTGTCACGTGTCATACGCGCATGCTTTTTACTAACTATTATTATTATTAAAAATTGTAATATATTACTGTTTTAATTTGAAATGTACAACTGACCTGTTTTTGAACGAAGTATAAATATTATATACTAAAATAGGTATCTACTATACTATTTATTATAGGGTAGAAAATATAATAAATATTGGACGAACAGTATTTTGATTAGCTGTGGTAAAAAATACGTATTAGAATTGTTAAATATCTTTTATATTTTAAAGATGATATTAAGCAGTGTTGTTGGTAAGGCCGTAAGGGTAATGATGATCGTGCGGGATTTTAATAATATTACACTGTGGCAAATAAGGCGCATATGCATCAATATGTTTATTACTGACAGTATTGTTCGACAGCATTCCATGGTGGTTTCAGCAAAACCGTTGTTTATAATAATTATTGTTTTAGTATACAATATTGTAAGAATAATGTCTTGTATGAGTTTATGAGATTTAAACGGCGAAATATTATTAAAAAAACGGGACAAAAAGCGTTTTGTTTGATTTTCGATGTGATTAAAAAGAGACGATCCACTTTTAAATTGAAAATATAGTGAACGGACTATATTTCAATAACCATTGGTATTCTTAAAAATGATTAAAATCAGAAATTTAATAAAATGCATGATATTAATATATTAAAGAACGAACTTTATGTGAGCCATGAGCAAGAATGGTATATATATCACCTGCAGCTGTCTATGCGATCGAACCGAAAACAGCAAAATTATATATTGTGTATGACATCAAATGTGCGCTTGTAAATAATATATTATCTTACGGTATATTCTTCACGGTTTCATCTGCTGCTGCATTACTCGATTAAATAGGTATTAATTTTATTTTTTAATATTACAGCTTCAAAACTCGGCATGTGACCAATGACCATTCATTGCCTATATAACGTGCAAAATTTAACACACTTTTTTATTTCTAAGCCATTCTCTTTCACAAGAAAACTAATATTATTAATTAGCTACTACATTTTGGTATACTCAAACATGTACGTTTAGATAAGCATTGCAAGAAAAATTAAATGCACACGCTTGCACGGTGGAAGATGGTGCTAAAAATATCTTTAGACTTACGTTTTACAGACGTACTTTTTCTTTAGCTACACGACTTTAAAGTATAGTTTGTTACCATAACAATTGATTATTAAAGTAAAACTACTTAACTCTGATGATGACTCAACTCGGTATACACATCTTTACCAATTCATTTTTTTTTCTTATTCACGTTAATGTAACAATGAATTTTTTTTTATTAAATTACCCTCACCAAAGTTTACTAATTAAGTTTACTTAATTATAAGTGTTCCATAAAACTAATTACTGTTTACTTATACATTGTTTTGTTTTTTTTTATTATTGCTTTTAATCATTAATTAAATCTACAAAAACTGTAAAATCTTTTACCAAACTGGCTACATCTTATTATAAACATGTTCAAATCAATAATTACCGTTTGATATTACAATAAATTTATGTTAGTGGCATGGTGTAGCATGGTGGTTGCATTCAATCACGAAACGTGTTTTGATTACAAGCACCTTTCGTTGTCACAAGTTCCAGGATAGTTGACCACCCGAATTTTTAGTGACCTGTGTTCCAATCCAATCATACCCTCCCCCCCTTTCTATGCAAACAGTTAATTAGACTAAAGTTGCTAGGCTTCAGAAAAAAAAAATTTAAATTATTATAAATAATTTTGTTACAACGGTAATTATAATATTATGAGTTATGACGTCAGGTTTATCATAACGTTTGTTATTTAAAATAATAATAATCTTATTGTTACATAATATAATATGAAATATTAATATAAATTAAATCATATTGGCATTAATATATAATAGCTGCAATTAATGTGCATAGCGTCAGTTACCTATAAGGAATTTTATGGTCATGATAAGGTTGAAAACTACCAACAATTTACATCTTTAATTTTTTTAAATTTTAAATTTATTAATTTATAATTTTTCTCGTTTTTAGTGCATAAACACTGGATCATATATTCAATGCCTAAAGCTGTTCGATTTAAAATGACGGTTTTTACATAAATGAAATATAATTTACTCAAATGAAATATTATGAAATATTTTTATTTTTTTTTGGTGCGAATAAATATGGTTAAAATGTTCACAAATAACATTCAATAAAGACAATGTCATAAGAATTTCTGGCGTTATTTTATATTTTATGAAAGTGTATATTATGCATAATCGCTTTATATTTTAAGAAAATTTATTTTTACTATAATAAAACATTAATTCAGATTTATATTAAATTTGTAGTCACATTTAAATTATTACGATTTCTGACATCGGTTTACTATACAATTCTTTTAAACAATGTTCATTGACTTGTTCCATAGTGTAATAAATATTTTAATCGTTATTTAAATTATTTTTTATATTTAACTGTTTAATTTTGATGTTAATCTATATACTATAATTTTTGATTTTAATAAAAAAATAAATATAAAAAAATAAAAAATAAAATAGGTACATAAACGAATCATGTGATAATTAATTTGAGTACACCACTAAATTATATAAGAAACAAGTAATTTAAACAGTTTCGGTGAGTACCAATAGTTATAAGGTGGGCTTTTTTCAATCCATTTTGTTTTAAATTACTTTCTATATAGTATATAGAATTTTACTACTTATGGTATTTATTTATTTATTAGTTCAAGCTTAAGACAGAATATAACAAGAATATAAGATGTGATCTTTAATCGTGCTCCTCTATTGAAATATATATTTGATTGATTATTTGAAAACCTCGTAATGATTAATATGTGATATATGGTTCAAAAAATCAAACACATAAGGTTATATAGTATAAGTTGAGTTTAAACTAGTTTGTAGCATTGTAGCAACCGATTAGAATGATTCTCAATGTGATATGTTATTTTATGATTTGATTTATATAGATAAATGTGTTCATAATATGGTTTGTACAACTTACATTAATTTTCGTCCACATAATATATAGATTATTACACGAAATCGCAACAATTTGTTAAAGTAGAAAAATATTCATGATATTCACGACGTGGTATTTTATGTCTCACCACAGAAAATTTTGAAAATTTTGTACGATTACCTATTGATATCAAAAAATATTTAAAATTTTAATATTATATTATTTATTAAATATTTAATATACACATCTGTATTAATTGATAATATTCTGATTATTTTCTCAACGATGGCGGCAGATAGTGAATTTGCTTGTCTCAATAGTAATCGCATAAAACAGTCAGAAATCTAGTTTATTATCCACATCCGTGTTATCAGTTAGTTTTTTTTGTACATATAAAAGAAAATTGTTGGTCAATAAGTTGAATTTATTGAGGTGAGAATAACACATTGCCATTATACTCTAAGATTGAAAATTAAAGCAAATTTATGAAGTAATATTGTAAATGTAAATGATTTTTTTAAATTAGTATATTGTGTATTTTCTGTAATATGAAACTGTTTTTTTTTTAATATAAAATAACAAAAAGCTAGTAGCTACCAATAAAAATGAATTTTCAAATTTAATACTCGTTCGTATAACAGTCGCATACATATACAACGTGATAACTAATAGAACTCCTGCAAATAATTGTATGGGTACCTACGTATAAATAAATTCATATACTATAATATATAACTTGTATTGTATACTGGTATTTGAAAATATTGTTACAATTTTGATTTCGTACGCTGCTAGACAATACCCAGTTTAATAACGTTAAGCGTACGTGCATTATTACAATAATAAAGTGTACCTATATATAAAGTTTATAAAACCTATGCGTTTGATATTGTACATAGTGTACAAGGTTCATATACGTAATGGCGTTTTTGTGCAATATACAATGTCTGATGTTATATTAAAACGTTTTCCAAACAACATGATTAAGTATAAATTATTTTAAAAATATAAGGTGTTCTCAGCCTCATGTTAAAACGCGTATATTGCGACTCTTTGTGTAAAAAATCTACTCCTGAAGAAAATTCTCAAATCCAAAATAGATTGCACTGAAACCGTTATATATTTTCATTTCAACCACTGGCTATTGTGCAAAACATTAGGTTAGGTTCACCTAACCATCATCTATGACAAATAGTTTACAATTCAATCGAATTATAAAAAAAAAGAAAATGTGTAATATAGGTAATTTAAGCCCTTCTGATCATAAACAATCTCTCTGATACCCCCATACCCTTGTCAGGCTATGTATTTGGTGTGACTTTCGTAAATTATAAATAGTAATAATTTGTCATAATCTTACTTAAAAAACTTATATAAAATAGCTAAAAATAAATAAATAGTTGTTGCTTACCTTGGACACTGTATTTAACTAGTGACTATATATATATATTATAGTTATATTTTCATCTAATTATAAGAGATTTTCTTTTTTTTTGATAACAGATTATTTTGAGTTTTTGAAATAACGAGTTAAGTATTTTATAATTTTTTATATTGTAACATAAACTTAAATGATTATGGGTTTGGGAATGAAAACATGATAATATGATAGCGTAGGTAGGTATAATATTAAATTATCATCATATTACTATTTGTTTATCGGTCGAGACGCTAGATTGTGACGTATAATGTGCAATAAAATACGTTACTTCAGTGTTTCGTCAACGTGTTCTAACAGCAAAATACGTGATTTTTGAGATAGAGATAGAAAGAGAGAGTGTGGGGAGACAGAGAGAGATAGAGAGAGAGAGAGAAGGGGGGGCTGAGAGACAGATGGAAAGAATGAGAGAAAGAGACAGAGACAGAGATACAGATAGGGAGAGACAGAGAGAAACAGAGTGAGTGTTGGGGGAGGGTGAGAGTGATATTTTCGGCCAGAAAACTCGGCAACACGCCAACGGCAACTATTATACCGGTACGGTTGCATTATAAATCCTCTCACCCCGGCCCATACATTAGTATAATATACACATCGTTTGAGTTTCTTTCGACTATATACTATACTTATTATTATTGATAGTATCGTGGTCGTTGCCATTGCTGCAGGTTATGTACTGTAGCATACAAGTCGAGTTTCTGAGTTGGGATGGGGACGAATATCAATTTATAATAATATTCCGATGTGGTATCGAATGTGAATACATTTAGAGGGATACCAAGCCAAAATTCAACTCTGCCTACTATTTTCTCGACACTTATAATAATAATATAATATTATATAAAACACTATTCGTATGAGTCCAATTCCAAGGTGACCAGAAAATATGATATTATATTAATATGTATTTTATGACCAAATATGAAATTAAAAATAAATTATTTATTACCTATTTAGAAACGATTTAACGAGATCCAAAATATGATTTTTCTTTACTCGGTAAACACGTACAGTTAAGGTCAACTGTATTTCTAACGTTATCGTCATCGAGATTATAACATACGATGCTCGAACTTCATCTGATATATGCAATATATGTATATATTTATTTAGATATTATATAGAAAACGACTGTCGAGAAAAGTAGTAGATCTTTAAGTATGTCTAGTGCACATTACTATGCGTAGTCGTGTTTATGTCAAAGAGCTGTTTGTAAAAACTAAGCAATTTTTTTTTATCTTCACAACAATAAAAATAACTTCCAATGTTTATTTTGTAAAGCAGTTTTGAATATTTGTTTGTTTGTATATGGAAAAAAACTAAAATAAAATACAAGAAATTATCAAGTACATGTTTTAAATTCTTACTTATAATACCTAATAGAAAAGTGTATTATAGTAACATAATACTATAAGCAGACGTCATATATATAAGTTGAAAATTACTATAGATGCTGGTATAACAATGTTTAGTTTTCTTTGACTAGTACAAAAAAAGAATCAGTTTATATTAATAATGTGTACAGAATATTATACAGTATAAAAATATTTAAAATCTCCGCACGTACCGACGGCGGTAAAAAACGATCATTTTATTTTTTGTATCTCACAGACTAGGTCAATAAAAAATATTGGAACATAAAACGTTTAAAAACGGTAAATAAAATTCATTTTGACAATATATAACTCACTGTTGTGCAGTGAACAGCAGCTGAATGCGAGGAGTGGTATTATTTTAATGCACAACGAACTGTACAACTGTAATACTTTTCAGATATTTTGCTATAGATGACGTAAATATTATGTATAGAAAAATGAATTTATCGTGATGAAACAGAATATTTTATAAACAGAGGAAATTATTGTTATTTGATTCCACAGGAGGTATCGATCAACGTCGGGCTCGGATTGAGCCGGCGGGCTTTCGGGCAAAACCCGAAGGGCCGTTAAAAGTTCGAAAGATTTGAGCCGCTTCGATGAAATTTTGAATCAGACATTTGAGCTGGTCTAGGCGGACAGCCCGGTAAGTAATTTCTTCCCTATACAGATGTGATAAACGTTGTATAAACGAATCGGTCGTTTATTACTAAAATTCGCAACCTTATCCTAATTTTATACATTAATAAATTAATAAATTTAACCACTTGATCAACTCGAGATATTTAATTTTTTATATACGTGATCACATCATATGTATTAGTGGGTTACGTATAAAGTGTAGGTATCCGTAGTTCGTAATTCTAATAGCCTTTGAGGACACATTTTCAATTATGTAGTTTACATTTCGAAATTATATAATAGTAAAAAATATTGCTTATCAATTCGTTATAATTCATTTAACGCATTGCTTATTCATAAAATACCCAGATGTCATATATAATTTTTTTTGTTGTAGTATTTTTAAGCGTAGCTAACTATATCAAGGTACACATAAAATAATACCCATCAAAAGGATGAACGTGTTTTTCACTCAAAATATTTCATATACCAATACGAGGACTAAAATATTATAGCGAGTAACGACACAAAAAAGAAATTAAAATAATAATAATCATATCGCGACGTGATCGAATAGATTGAAAATTTTCACGAAAAAAAATTTAACAGTAATAAAAATACTTTGGTGAGAGTTATTCGTAACGGTGTGTGCTTGACGTGTATTGATGGCTGCATTAGTCTCATTTTATCGATATTGTTGGTGAGGGGGGGGGGGATAAAAAGTAACAATATTTTGCCTTGTGCAGTGTGCGGGGGAAAGACAAAGCGACAGAGCGAGAGGGGCAGAGAGAGTGATAGGGTTTGAGCTGCAGCAAAAGAGGTCACTCGCGAAATACAGTGACACTCGATTAATAAAATTCGTATATAATAATAATAGTAATAACGATAATGTTATATATTACTTTTTATGAAGCGATTCGAGATTAAAAAGTATATATATATATATAAAATGATATGCACAATATATTATTATAATATATGTATGTACAATACTATCTTGGAGGCGTATCTCGGGTGGTATGGTGGCCAGATCCTCCCATTAAAGTTTTTTAGATATTTTATAAAATTATATATTTTTTTTTAAAAAAATCTATGAATGAAATATTTTAGTTTATATTCACAAAAAAATATGCTAGTTATTTATTTATAATACATGTTATGTGCATTATACACTATATTAGTGGCAATACGTATATTATAATAATATTATGTCATTCATATTGTATATCATAATATTATCATAGTCAATTCTTTACATAAGATTGTCAAGGTATAGATAATGTGTCTATAATGAATCATATTGATACTGTTTGTTAAGCCAGACCATACGATGACAATCAAACGCGATAGTTAACACCGTGAAAACTAATACCATGATAGCATTGCATAACTTTAATAATAGGTATATTTGCATAAAGATAAATGCGACGGGGCATTTCGAATATGTGATGTTCCAACCTAATTTAAATATTATTTTTCATACACTTATTATTATTATTTTTTACATATAATATAATTTATACTTTAAAACATCATTATGTTTGTACATAACATATTAGGTGTTTTTCAATTATCATCTCCCCCACAAACATGACAAAAGTAAGTCACTCATGTTTCTACTATCTATAGACTTACGAGAGCACAGTTTAATTTCGTTCATCGTTCGTAGAATCTTTAGTCATTTCTACGGTGGGTCCGAAACGTAACCACTGTCGTGGTCGATTTGACTTCGGAAAGAATTAACGACGTGATACCGCCGTGACGAGGGTTCGTGCATTAATTAACTAGAAATATTTCGATTCCACCGTATTATTATTGTGCATTCGCGTTCCAGTGGACTTTTCGATTTGTAAAATGTGTTTCCAACCGTCTGCACGCTACACAATATGCCGACTTCAGACAGGGGTACATAATAGTAATAATAATTATGATATTATGGTTTGGTATCTTTCTGGCCGACATTAGTAATTAATTCATTTGCGTTACAATTACAATATTACGTATAGAATAGAATATAATGTTTTTTGCTTTTTGTTAGTTCTAATAACGTAAATGTTTGGAATCAATCAATATAAAAAAAATACTACTAAAATATGTGATTTTATTATTAAATTTATTTGATATACTAATTGTATTAAAAAGTTATATTTTATATTACGTAAATACTGCAATTATAGCAGTACATGGTATCTGCTGACGGTTATTGATTTTTTTTAATACTATACTAGAACAATATATTAGGTACCGGCTCGTGCCGAATAACCAATTATAAATAACAGATCAGACATAGGTTTTGCTCAAATAATAAAAAATATTATCAAACCAAACATATAACTTATATTACTTATTAATTTTTCAAAAATATAATTACGTGGATTTAAAACGTGTATAAAAGTGCGCAAAATATAATGAAGTCGGGCTGGCGTACATATTTTAACTTTTATATTTACCACGCCTCAAATTATATATTTTTCCTGTTTCGTAGGTACTATGTATATTATATTTTGTACATATATTTTTTATATACGTTTCTTTGTTTCTCGCAGTAGAATCGACCGAACGGTAACAAGTCGGAAAGGCTTGAGTTCTTCACTACTGGACTGTATTATGTGCAAAGGCGCAAATATCGCACGCGTGATTAAAGGCTTTTTATTTCTCTTGCGTTACTGCACGATTATACAAGACCTACACGATCGAGCCCCGCCTCTCTTTAAAGCCATCAGTTTTGACATACATGAAATTGGACAATTATATCGAAATCCACGCGACGATGGTCTGATACCAATATATTACCTATATCGTTAATCACATTATTGCAAATCATTATCCTAAATAGGGTAGATCACAATTATTATTATTATTGTATAGATTCCAAACATATTATGTAACTTTTGTATCGTCTGTAGTCCGTACTACACATTATAATGTGCATAATAATATTATTAATATTGTTCTATTTATATACGTCATACGAAATAACAGATCAAAGCGTTTTCGCCGGAGTGAGTGGTAAACGACTCTGATGAGTAGATACTAGATACCATATAGATATTATGACGACGGGCTCTTATGAAAGTCACTGCCATTGCTCTGTCACTCGGAAAAAATAATAATAATAGTAATATTACTAGAATATTATTTTCCACGATTCCGAATGATAAAGTTTTCCGTAAAAAGACGAGAACATATTTATTATTATAACTATAGTCGTTCTCTTCTTCTTCCCGACCCCCCCCCTCCTCAGGGCCGCGTCCGTTTCTCGCTGAACGGACTGCAGCTAACTACAATTGTACGATTCCGGCCGATTTTCCTAAGAGTAGTACTCTTTTGTTAATGGACTGTGCAGTACGCCCTCATTACGGCTTCTTCTAATGAGTCGGAGATAGAAATAAATTTTACTGGAAACGAACATAAATCTATTCGCCACCGCTGCACGACGACGACAACCACAACAACAACAAAAACCAGCACGCGCGCACATGCACACATATTTTATTATTGTATACCATGGCTGTATAAAAACCATTACGAAAAAACATCCTTTGTTAAATTCATTTTCCGTTTTCGGTCACGCGGATCTCCGAGACACCGGAACTACAACAATAATTCGCGATTAAATAATAATAATATACAACGTGATATTATATTCTGATATAATGTTTGGGTTATTTTTTTAAATCATCTTCATTATGACTTTTTTAGGAAATTATACCGATTACTTTTGTCTGTAATTTGTCAAAGTATTTAGATCAAATCTTAATATATAAAAAAAAAAGTTATATAAAAATATTATAACGACAAACACCGCGACAGGGTCAAATATTATTCAAAATGATGTAGTCTATTATATAATATAATGAACTGTTACTATTTCACATTTCGTGGAGCTGTGATGCAGTCTAAGTTAGATTGTAATACTAACTGTCGGAGACAGACAAACAGTTTTTATCGTATTTTTTTTTTACTGTCTAAGTTTTCTCTGACACGTAAATCGACCGACCAACAGATTTTCGGTTCACTCAGACGTGCAGGTACGTGTATTACAAAGCTCCGTTTGACATTAACCATGTAGACTTTTTGTAAACGCACTACTATTATTGCGGCGAGGTGCTTGTGTGTTTTTTCCGTCAATCATAGCTCCTTGAAATCTTATTATTTTTATTTTTGGACAAAGGTAAACTATTTCACGGGAAACACAATACAATAATTCTTACGTATACGGAAATGTGTTTAGTGTTTAATGTCTCAAATTTGACGATATATGTATAAATTGTTTATGTAAAATGTACATTCAAATTCACCAATAACGTCAAATTCTGATTAAAATCACTTAAAAAATTAGTATTTTGTTGTCAAAACGTTTCTATGAAAATAATTTGTAATTAAATTTGAAACATGTTTGAGCTAGGTACTGAACTTAATGCTTCAAATAGGAGTTACAAGTTAAGTAAAAAGCCAAAACAATAGTGTATAAGCCATGAATCTATACTGTATGGAATAAACTACATTCATAATATAAACAATACAATAGACAGAACTCGTAATAACAAATTTAAAATCGAATTTCTTAGTTGAAAAGTCATCATCGTCACTGATAACAATGAATGATAGATTAAAACACTATTTTCTTCTTCATATACAACGCACTAGTAATTTAATCAATACGAATAACAATATTTATTAAAAACAAAATACAATTTTGTTTAGTCTTATATAAATACATGTAGATGGGGTCGAAACGCATAAATGTAAAAATTACGAATTCTCTGTGTGTTTTGTGTAATTGTTTTTATCTGTCTACCTATATGTTTTAAATACAGCTAGAGTCTGTATTGACATCAAAAAAATTAAATTAAATTCCAATCAGCGTCCGGGGGTGCGTTTTCGTCCGCGCGCCGTTTATTCGGTCGTTAGCCGGACTAATCCGTCCGGTAGACAATGCCATCAAACGACATTCGTTTTTGCGTTAAAACCAAACTAGAACGAATTATAGTCGTAATGGTATTATTGCAGAATATAATATACACACACACCGTCGTGGACTTGCGTGGACCGATACGAGAGGTCGAACACACCTCGGGTGGGCGACGGGCGGCGTGGGGTGGAAACCAAACGAGGGCGTCCGGAACTAGCGTGCTTTTCAATTAATCCGCCGGCGATCGTCTCTGATACGGCACCGGAGAGCAGGATTAAAGGAAACACCCCAGACAGATTCACGTGCAAACACACACTCACACACATCTAAGAGTAATTGCAATGGCATTTGATTTTCTGCAGTGTGTATTATTGGAGCGGCAATCTGCAATCAGTGTGATCACTGATGGTTATGTGTGTGTGGTGGAATTTCGAAGGAGGTAATTTAGTTTTTTTTCCCGTCTCGATCGTGACGCCAAAAAAAATGTCTGTCTTATTTGTTGGGCTACGTTCGTTTTATCCAGAATATCCCGTCATCCCGACTTTTTCGTCGATAAAATAATAAAATATGCGATTCGAAACTAGTATATACTGTTATAGTATATGAATTTGACTTTTCATGACATTGAGCGACTTAAAATAATTTATAAAATTATAGCGAGGTGCAGTTTAACAACGATGATATTGTCTACTCGGAAAAAAATCGTTGTACGGTCATTAATCCATGGGCGGCAAACCAAAATTAATCATGTAATCAAGACTGTTCTCTGCTTGGCTTTTTCTTGTACCTACCGCCTACGTCTATCGCCGAATACCTCGTCGTTACTTGTAAACACACACACACACGCGATCCACTAATCCCCGAAAAAGCTTCCGTGCGGTGTGTAGCTTTAGTGCAACAACATGAACCGTCCCCGAAACCCGAGTGGATTTGTAATAAATCCCACTAAAGTCAGTTCTTTAAAACTTGAACGAAGAAACTGTGTTTATTTTTTTTTTTGTGACTCGTGGCTTCTGTAATCCTTTGAGGACGATAAAGGCATCGAATACAGTGCGGAATATGAAAATAATAACCACCACTACTGATCCGTCAATTATATAATATTATTATGAATAGACCCACATACGTTGTAGACGTACCTATTTTTTGTTACCGATCATAATATTAATATAGTATAGTACAACAAACCTAACATCGGAGAGGTTGAAAATGTTTGTACAGTTCATTACAACGATTGCAAAACTTTTTTTACCCCATATATTATACGACATCCGTCAAAGGACCGGGTCCACGGAGAATTATCGCAAAGGGGAAAAAAAAATTCGCGTTCTGTTGAAGGTAAGGAAACGGTATTATTATTATTATTATTTTTTTTTACAAAAAAAAAAATAAATATATATTTTGAAGTTCAGAGAGGTATTTTACTAATGTGCTCACCAATTTCAATAGAAGCGGCACGTCAAGTAATATTTTAAAAAACATGGTTTCATAAGCCATTGTGGTCTTATATTATAATATTATTATACCTGAGTTTAACTTTGACGCAGGACCAAGACAGAAAACTGTTACCATCCGTTATGCTTTCACATAAAAAAAAAAAAAAAAAAAAAATGTTTTTATTTAGGAAACGATTAGATGACATTTCTATTGTATATTTGTACTCAAAACTAAATAATTATGATATAAGTAGCCAGTAGGAACTATCTACGAGTAAATAAATGTATGATTATAAAGGATTCGTTTATAACACTTATTAAAGAAATGCGCACGCAATATGCGTCTCATTAGTCTATAAATATTATACTCATAAAATTATAATAATATAACAATAATAATATGAAATATAATTTTCATAATTTAATTATTATTGTTATGATAAAATGTAAATATGTTTGAACTTATTTTACTGATGGTCTTTGTATAGGTAATAATATTGTAGAAGTACGTGATATTTTAGTGATAGCCGATAGGTATCGCAAAGTGCACTATGAAACCATGGACCCATAAATATACACACGGTACACTTAACAACTTAAGTTTTAAAGTTTAAAGTTTACACATAATACAGGTATGAGTATTATTAATTGTTGATATTACACAAGGGAAAAATAAAGATATAGCAATAATAGCGGCTAGATGGAGCTGTCAAATTGTGTTTCCGTCTTTAATCAGTATGGTTGCTACAATGATTGAGCGGAACAATAATAATATTATTATGTTTTGTTAGAAAAGAGATACATTTTTTCATTGTTATGGCGGCAGATAGTTATTTGTTTTCAAATTTTTTATATGCAATGAAAATGTGATTGTTTTTTTTTTTTCATAATGTATGGAAGATACCTATAAAAAAAATACAATTTAAAAAAAACACAAATAAAGTTATTTTTTTCTATAACAAGAAAAAAGATTGTCTACGACCGCTCAACGTGTCACAGACAGAAATATACGTATTTAAAAAAAATCTGAGATGTCGTACTAGGTATGTAATCAAAAGTTGTACAGACACTACAGAACCACTTGTATTAAATGTCTTCAAACAAAATATGGAAAAAACTATCATGAAATTTGGACTGAATATAACTCTTATAAAATCATTGCTATTATACATTGCTATACATTTATGAAATTATTTGTTTGAAAAACTCTTTTTAACTAAGTAAAAAAGATTAAAATATAAGTATGAAGTATCATGCTTGTGATGTTTTTTTCTGAAAATTCACTTAAAATCTATAGTAAACTTGAATTTATTTTGATAAGTCAGTGAGTGATAAACAAAATAAATCTAAAGTTTATTTTGAGTAATCGTACCCAGTGCTCCAGTGAATATAAGTTCTGTGGAGTTGGTCTTACTTTCCAGCAGTGTTGCCACTACCCGAAGGAATGTGATCACAACGCTGTTGAAATGCGCGGTGGTGTAAATGGTTTATTCTCGGAGGACCGTACACAAATTACCACAGATAATTACATATTATGGATAGAATCAATTCCATTTTGTTTTGTCTACAAATAAGTCATGTTTGCAAATTACAACTATAGTTCACTAGAGACTAGAGTCGCTACATATTATAATATTATATTATTCCTATTATGAAAGAATAAAATAATATTATGCCGTAAATTATTTTCTACGATAAACATAGAATTTAAATATTAAAAAGTTTTTACAGATTATTATCGGAATGCAACTTTTAAAAGTAGGTATAGGAACTATGATTCTGGTTTTACTCCTTGACCTATGAGGCGGTATTTTTCTAGTCTTCCAATATTTTGAATTCTCATTCAGCTATAGTGACCCCACGGTATGGAGCTCGTCCATAAGCGGGTACCAATTATCTTACAACGTTTATCAACTATGAATATGACACGCGTTATACCAACGAAACATCGATTTGTAAGCTAGAACGGTCCCGGAGTTTCTATATCAGTTAAACAAAAAACGAGTTGCACATAATGTCGTCATATCACTTTCTAACGGCAACGGCAATCTCTGTTTTTGTGTCAACGTGCTTAGTCGTTACTGTAGTTCTGTAGTAACCCTTGAGTAATTTACTTGGTATCTACTAGACCTACTTAAAATTCAAATGTACGTACCTTAAGTCCAGCTGCTGCATTGCCGTTGACGATGGCCGCGGCTGACGGGCTGACAGAGTTCGGGTTGCCACCGTTGGAAAGCGTGGCCACAGCTGCTGCGGCTGCGGCCGCGGCGGCCGCTGCTGCTGCCGACCCACCACCGGCAGGAGCAGACGGTTGTGCTGGGCATGCAATGTGATTGCCGTAGTTGGCAGGCATGGAAAACGGCACGAATAGCATCTGTTGGTGCGACAGCTGGTGCTGGTGTTGATTGGCAGCTAAGGCGGTTGCGACACGACAGTGACAGAGTCCGTCCGCCAGTTGGGGCTGGTGGTGGTGGTTCAGTGTCGCGCTAGTGGCTGGAAACGGAAGCTGCTGTGGCTGTGGGTACGGTAACGTCCTGACGGCCAGTCTGCAGTTACCACGAAATCGTACGGGTCCGATCGACGGACGTATAGACTGGTGCTGATCTGCCGGAAAAGTGTAACAAGTGCACTGCGGTGGCGGCGGTGGCGGCGCGTTAAGTGACTGTGGAGTCAGCTGAACCGTGAAGTTTTCAACGACTGCGGTGGTCGCTGCAACGGATACTCCGGTATGGTGGAGGTGCTGCTGCTGCTGCTGCTGGTGGTGGTGCTGGTGGTGGTGGTGGTGGTCACTGATATCGCACAAGTCGCAACCAGTGGTGGCAGCGGAGGTGGCAATCACGTGTTGATCCTGTTGCTGTACACCGCGGTCGTGGTAACCGATCACCAAACGCCTTCTGCGATGAGTCTGCGCGGTATCGGTTGGTATGATGGCAGTCGTGATACCTGCACTGGTTGCACCGGCAAACGGATCCGACGACCCTTTCAACGTTGTTATGCCGTCCGTGGCTAGACGACTAAGTCATGTCCCGCGCGCGCTTACGTGTGTGTCGGTCGGTTGGGTTGTTTTGGAGAGGGACAGAGAGAGAGAGAGAGAGACTATAATGGCGGTAAGGATTAAATAGAGACGGAGAGCGAAATAAAAAGATCGATGGTTTTTGAGAGATTAGTGATGTGAAGAAGCGTTAGACTGGATCACCAATTATTCTAAACAAGAACCGGAACGACAAACGATAAGTAAACGGAAAATAAAAAAAAATCGTCCGCGGCGACACGCAAACACGTGGGGGCGTCGTATTTCGTTGATAACACACTGTCGGCGGCGGCGTACACTGAGCGCGAACCGACGGCGGCGGCGTCGTATACGGCGGAGATTGCACAGCGTGTTTTCGCTTCGGTATAATGAGCAGGACTACTACCACCGCTCGCCGTTGGAACGGCGCAAAGGGGGTGTCGGTGGCTGCTGCCGATCAGACCCGTCAGAGAGCGCCTACGGACCCTTTTTTTTTTTCATCCATCGCGCGTCAACGCGAATGCGTGCGTTACGTGTACATTATGGGCGCGTGTGTCGGGCTCGCCGCAAAGGCACCGTTGTTTTACACCCACCTGTCTCGCCCACCCGTGTCTTCTGTCGTTTGTATTACGTGGGCGTACAATTCTATGCACGCGGATAAGGCTGCACGAATATTATGGATCCACGATGGAGATCTAGACGCAACAATATTACTGTCGACCTGAGATAGACTTTTTCGTAGATTATTATATTTTCACGTCTATTATCGCGTGTATGCCGCCCTTATTGCTTAATATCAGATGATATTATGATATAATTTATCGTAATCTTATACTCGCACTGTATTTCAAAACCGTCGGGTACAATCGACAACGTTTTTATTTTATGCCCGACGATCGATTGTGTAGGTTGTTATGTAAGACCACACTCAGTCGTAAAAAAAATTTGTTTTTCAACTTTAATGTACGAGTAAAAATATTTAATCCGACGAAGACATTTTACTAGATAATTATATTATCATGAAAAATTCCTGTGCATATTTTAATAAGTGCCTAATAATATAGGATCAGAACTCTTCGGACTTTTTGATATTATTTAAAAACAAATACGTTAATTTGTAGCTACTTACCTACTACAGTACCTAAAACTAAAACGACTATCTTAGCTATTATTATTTCAGCTTCAAATTTAAAAAAACAATCTTAAGCAGCGATGTCTGAATTTGTTCTTTTCGAGATTATTACGTTTTCACATTGCGCTATAATAGTAGCACCTAATAGTTTGCACCGATGCCACAAAATCGCGACCACGCGTTTAATTTTCAAGTCTATGACTGTTTTTGTACGCGCCCACGATGACAGAGACACCCGAAAAAATATAACCTATGTATACACATACAAATATTCATCATAAAAATTAGACTCCTATTTCGTTTAAAAAAACTAACATCGCCGGTGTAATTAATTATAATTATAAAGTACCTATCTAATTTTTATTTTTTCTTTTTGGTTTAATAGTATGCAGTTAATTCACAAGACTAGAGGTCATTCGCAAAAAAGTTTTTAAGTATATAATATTTACTAAAATATACACACATGGCTTCATGATGAATAACAAATTGATGGCCTACGCAAAATATGATTAATATTATCGTTTATATTATAGTCTTGTAAGGACTAAGTTGTTAAACAAGGAATAGACTTTTCTCTGAGGAATGCTAAAAGGTTTCCCATCATTGAATTCGGTCCGAGTTGTCATCAGAAAATTATTAGGTTTTTGGTGTTCAGTCAAAATGTGTTAATACCAGAAACTTTAAATTTCTTATATTTAACGCGCCAATGGACGCTAAACTTTCCATAATACTGGTTATTATAGTAGCTTTTGAGCATCGTTATTTTTGGCAATTTTGCAAATGCTATTTTCTAAAATACGTCAGGATCGTAATTTTGAAAATTTAAAAGAAACTACAATAAAAATACTTTTTTTATGGTTTTATTATGATAAAAACACCTTGTACCTACTTGGATTTAAAAAATCGGGTTCATCGTGCCAGTTATCTGTATCACGAAGAAAATCTAACTTCTGATTCTACAATCCATGCAATGATATTTTGTTTATTTTTATCCATTTTTATGTACGAAACAATAACAATAAAAACTATGACTAAACAAAAATAAAAATAACAGCAATAGTCGCGGTGCTCAGTTCTTCGTGATTAAACGACTTTGACCTTCAATAGAAAGCAGAACAATTCATAAAATCGTGTCATTTGATTTTATTCATATAAGTGATCAATTTATGGATTATTAGATGTATTTATAGTTTTAGACTTAATATTGTGCAAGAAACTATCCAGTTAGATCTAAACGCGATTAAATGTGAGCATAGCGTCTCATTGCGACCACTGACGATTTAATAATTACTATGGTAAATCATAAGATTTAACAATGTAATAGGTAGATAGTTGATTCGTTGCATCTTTGATAATTTATTTTAGTTAAGTTTTCAGATGTTTAATGTGTATGTATTTCATGTTGTATTTAATTTCCGAACTGAGCTATAGGTAATAAATCTTAGATGTCAAACATTGTAAATTCCGAAAACAAACTTATTTTGTTACACACCATTGTGTTTTAAAAGAAAATTTCAAATTTTAAATTTTTCAAAAATAAGAATTTACGCCATTTAATTACAATGAGCAAAAATGGATAAGTTGAATTTTTATTCTCGTGTATAATATTCGTTGTACATTCAAAACTTTAAAACTTTCAATCGATAAGCTAAAACAATTTCAAAAGTATTGCGTTTCTAAAACACAAATTTAAATTCAAATAGACTCTATTATCAGCATATTATGATAAAACAAACATTTTGCGGAAACATTTTATTATTTGTGTCCGTAATTTGTAACGGTATTAATATGTATTTTTTAATTTTATAAAATATATTTTGGCATGAATTTTTTTTTTTTTTGTGACAACTCTTCAACTCTGGTCATACTAAGTTTTAGATTCTGAGCGGAGCGATGAATGTATTGGTTTTACAATGATGTGTGTTTTTTTTTTTATTTTTGTTTTTATTTTTGTTTTATTTTTTTTTATTTTTTTATTTATTTTTTTATTTTTTTTTGTGTCTGTCATCACGTTTTGGGACAGAAAAAATGCTTCGATTTTTTCTAATATAGTACCTTTTCTGATAGGAAAGTGAATCTAGTTGGTACTTTGGGGGGTCAAAAGTCAAAATTTCCCAGTAGTTTTCATGAGCGCCTGGAAAACAAATGAAAAATTATAGGAAAAACGGGAATTTTTACGGAAAACCAATTTTCGACAAAATCGATTTTGGTTTTTGGTATAACTCTAAAAGAAATTACCGTAGAGACATGAAATTTTAACCGAATGTTTATATATGCATTTTCTACACACCATAGCATTTTCAAAATATTCTGACTTATTTTGAGCTGTGAACGGACATTTTCAGTTTCCAATTTTTTTAGTTTTTTTTTCTATAAATGTCAATAAAATTTTATTTGTTGCGTAAAAATCTTGAAAATTTAATAGTAGGCTTCAAATATATAGTTTCAAAGATAGATAGAAAATATTAAAAACCAGTAGTCACAATTTTCTTTTATAGGTAATCAAAGTTCAAATTTTGACAAGATACGTAAAAATGACGAAAATGTGCAATTTATTTTGAGTTAGAAATTCATAAAATTTTTCTTTTTAAATCTACGATTTGAAAATGTAATACAAGATTCCTCATAAGTTTGCCTAATTTTATCAATAAAAAAAAGTTTATAAGCAAGTCATAATACATTTTTATGAGCATTTTAAGTTTACATTTTTACAAGATTAGATATTCCTCGATTTCTCATGTAGCGATTTTCTTATTTTGTTGCAATTCAAAAACGAATAACTGTAGATGCATGAATATTTCACTGAATGTTTATATAAGCATTTTCTATACACCATCTAATTTTAATATATTTTGACTGTTTTTCAGCTTTTTACGGACGATTTCAGTTTTCAAATTTTTTAGTTTTTTTTCTATTAATATCAATAAATTTTATTTGTTGGGCCAAAAATAATGAAAATTTAATACAAGGCTCCTGATATATTATTACAATAGCAATTGAAAAATATTAAAAATACATAGGCACACATTTTTTTTATAATCATTTAAAGTTCGAATTTTGACAACATTTATCAAAATCTTGTAATTAAAAATTATAAAATGTTCATTTTTCAAACTAAGGATTGAAAATTAAAAATAAAGATTCTAATAAATAGTACATACTGTATTCAAAAAATCTAAAAAATATAAAACACAGTTATTTTTTATAGACATTTAAGTTCAAATTTGGACGAAATTACATATTAAAATCAATTTTAACGAGTAAAAGTATATACTATATACTATATTATACCATTTTTCTAGCATCACTGATAATTTTGGGTTAATAATTAAATAATATGAATAATATTAATTCAACTTAGCAGCTACCGTATAATAACAATATCAATATAATTTAAAATTTCCTAGACTGACATACCGCCTCCGCTCAGAATCGTTTTTCTTATACAATGATATTATATCATTGAATTCAAATTTAATACCATCCATTATAGTACAGTGATCTACTTGTAGCCTAATGTACAGCGGAGCGTCATCCACTTGACCCCCTTTTCAATATTTTTTTTTTTTATATTTATCATTAAAAAGTAATCCACGCCATTTGTGCAACTTAATCACATAATATCTGAACTATGTTTGATAATAGAACGGTCACATAATAATATTTTTAATTTCGATTGACTCATATGGTTTTCAAAAACCTATACTACCAAAATCGATCAATAATATATTTGAACAATTTAACATTCAGTATAAATTTTTTTTTATTTTTTCCATCCATCCACTTGTGACAGTGCAACACCAAATGCCATAATTCTATTACTTCTGCAGTGTGTGGGCAAATTCTGAATTTTTCGTGCAGCCGTTAATTTATTTTGCCACCCCACTCATTACAAATGTAAATTTTTGACAGTAAAAGTTTAATTTATTCGAATTAGATACGACAATATTTTTCAAAAAAAAATTGTACAATAAAAATTGGTTCTTATTTGAAGTAAGCAGTTTACGTGTACTTACAAATGAAGTAAGCATAGTACAGTTTACTATAAATCGTGTTTAGAATTTTAAATATCAATAAAAATCCTTATTAATATGCTAAGAAAAATCAAAAGTAATATCAAAATTTAATTTTTTTTAGTGATGTTAAAAATATATATTTAAATAAAAAAACTATAAGGCAATAATTCATATTAAAATAATAACCGTATATAATAATTTGTATACACAAATGTATTTAAAATCATTATTTTGTTTCGATTTCAAGCCCTGGTCCGTGTCACCACTCAATAAAGTGTATGAAATATCTAAATAATTGAAAATATGGTTCTAAAACTTACATATAATTGAATATTCTAAAAGTTGGATAGTTCATTATTGAATCAAAAAATGTGGATGGTCAGCTGTATACACTATATACATTCAATGTACAATAATCGTAATTTGATTCACCGATATTATGTCGTCAAACATTTTTTTTGGTCACTTGTGAACGGTGATGCGAAAAAGCTTCGTTCAAGACGCGATGTACTCACATAAAGATTACTCATATAAAGTCCGGCGACAATCGCATTTTCTTCCGACTGCAGACTGACCGGGACGACGGAAATTATTATCAGCATTCCTCACCGTTTGATGTTTTATAGTTGTATTCATGATTACGTAATAATAGTGTTGATGGACTTCCAGAGGATTATGTCTTTAACTTATATTTGCTAGCCCAAATTATTTCTGGACCGACGAATCTAGTTTCACAAAGATTATACTAGCCGTAGATGGAACGTGTCAAAATGTGAATCTCAAACACCAAAACTCACACCATGTCCCCTACATTGTTCACAATGCTATGTTTCTTGTAAGGATATACAGTTATTCATATACATCTATGACTATTATTATGAAGTTATTTGGAGTATATTATGTATTGTAATGTTTTGCATCGTCCGTCAAACTTTAGTAGGTATTATAATATAATTATATCATTAGATCCAATGTGATTTCATTTGTAGAAATGTAAAATTGAAGCATAAGACATAGAGTGGGTATGCTTAAATATCGTCTTGTAATATAATGTATTTAAGCACATTTTACTATCAGGACTTCACAAGACACTTACTTTCAAAAAAATAAATACCCTTCAGTAATCACTAATATAAAAAGACAAAAAATTGAACAATGCTCAACATGCTAATATTATTAAAATACTATACTAGTGTAACTAATTTGTGGTTTTATTAAGTAAATTTTATCGTCAAAATCAGTGCATTATTGTTAATTAATCATGTACACGTCTAATCTACGTATGAATAATATAATAATCACAACTATAATAAAATAAAATAATATTATATCTAACATGTTTAAAGAGAAACTCCAATAACAAACAGATAAACTATGTTACCGGATTCGTAGACTGTACCAATGTATATAATGCGACCAAACTATGCACAGGTCAGCAAAATAATATGTTGCTGTTTCTATGAACAAATATTCTTGGTCAAATGATGATTTAAACAAAATTGACATGCAATTATTTCCAATGGCCAAGAGATGTTTTGGTTTCATTTTGGGGTTATAATTTTCTAAAGGCTACTAGAAGTTTGGCCATTCTTCCATTTTTTTCTTAACGAAATTACAGACTTGAATAATCTAAAAACGGACTTATAGAAATAAATACTAGAAAATAACTTACTAAATATTAGTTATTATTTTAAAATTAAAATTTGTATAGTATTGCAGTTGGGACGTCAAATTCACGCTCGTAATGTAGTTAAATAACGACCAACGATAGAAGTAACGTAACATTACAATATTGTTTTTTTTTTTTTTACAATCACGAGCTGTCACAAACGAAAGTAATTTCAGTTCAGTTTCGATTGACCGACATCTTCCTAATTTTTTTCCAGTTAAGTGAGCAAAACATGTATGGCATACAATTCACACTTTGGAAATCGTAATTAAGCGTATTATGCAAACGATTGTCATATGAGCAATGTAGTCAGAGATATCATCCTTTACCTCAGGCCACGGACAATACGTTCTTTCGGTAAGTGGTACCACACTTACCGAACGTTAACTAAATATTGTATCTATTTAAATGATCACAAATTGTTAATTTTATTATTTCAGCATCCCGCGTCTTGGTGCCATAGCTAAAGGTTATTGACGTGGCCGATCGTAAAGGTGTAAAATTGTTTAGAGCGCGAAACCTGCACTCAATACAATTATAATTGTCTTATAAAAAAATTATAAAATCTTTATTTGTTGAGTCATTTATGATGGTTACAAAATGTTGTTTTGATGAATACACAATGTAGGTTAGTTTCGGCTATGCTGTGACCACGATTACGGTAATCCATGCTGGCCGGACCCTATACATCTCAACGGTGGCGCGCTGTGGTTGTTTAAATCAAATGATTAAAAACTCATATTAAACTGCCTATGATATTATAATGAATGCGTTGAAAAATATCTAAAGGAAATAAAAGTCAATACAACAACAATGGATATCGTTTATTGATTTGTGATATATGAATATAACACCGTATTCACATTTTCTATATATTATAATATTATTATGTATTTTGATGAAGTTTCCCTTGTAATTTATAATACCCAATTATAATAATATAAGGTGTTTATGAAGATTATACAACGAACATTTGCATTGATACATACAGTGAAAAATATATAATATTTTACATTCCTTGGGATTACATTTTTTATGATATACCTATTCAAACACTTGCCACAACGATAGTACTCACTATCACTTCTGATTATTATTTGTATTACAGTATAGTTATACGTTTGTTTCAGTAAATGATCCATTTTTATTATGTACTACAGTATACTAACTAGATAATTAAAATATTGATGCTTAATCATTTCCGTACATATTAAAAGTTATCAAAAATTGTAATTCAACAATGTGTCTTTGTACATCAGAACTTTTGTGAGTATACATGAAAATTGAGTTAAATTTGACACAATTAACGACTCAGGTTTAAATGATTACATTTAATCCACTTTTTTTGTTTTTATGTCTGTATTTTCACTCGGTCAAACATTTTAAAAACAATGCTATCCAAACTCTTTTACGAACCATAAATTGATGGTGGTAACTAATTTTACAACCATTTAGCTAACGGCATTAGAATTACTTTAATTCGTCTAACGCAATCCTGAAAGCGAACCATAACACAAGTGTCGGTTGTACCTATGTTAACATGAAATACATTACTATGTACGTAACATTATATTTTGGGTAAATTTTAAAACACCGTTTTGTTTAGTACAACAACGATATTGTTTTGCATTGGACTATCTCATCGCGTAAAACATATTTTGTTTTACTATAATATTCGATTTACGTTCTAAAAAAATTCGTTCGGGTGACACTGTGACAGCCATATTATATTATATGAATATGATGCATCAATAAATAATTTCGATATCAATACATTTGCTAATATTTTAATATTTAGTGAAGCTGCAGGTTTCCAAAATATATGAATAATTAAATACTTTTTTCAAACGTATTTCAAAATATGTATTTTTTTAAATAAAAAAAATTGTAAATATATAAAAAGTTACGCGTATACTATTATAGATACATTTTTCATTTATACAACCACCACAGAAAACAGTCTTAATAGTTCAAGTCTTGATAGGAATCCTCGAGATAGGCATACGGTTGATTGTGTTTCATTTTTTTTTTATCGTATTTGGACGTTTATACTTTAGATATCACTCATTGGGAAATTTCCAGAAATGTTTAAAAATGGCCAGAAATATCGAAAATGTGTGAATCGATTACTAATCATTGTGTTAAATAATGCAGTATTTCGAAAACTATATTTTACAGTTTTTGGTCAACCATAATATTCAAAAATTTTAACTAATATTTACTATTAGGTACTGTTATAATCTGTAACGAATGTCAACCATTTATAGACAAAAAAAATTTTAATTTCCACCGCGAATCTCAAGATCTTTGTTTTATTACGTCTTTAAAATTCAAATATCGGAAAAAACTTTATTATTGCACACCTAGATCATTAGAGGAACCATTATTCCAAATTTCAGGTTCGTACGTTTTGTAGTTTTTGAGATGTAGCAATGAGTGAGTGTGTGATTGGTATTTGGTTTTTAAATATTATATAGATAATATGCATAATATTGTGTAACACCTAATAATAAAGATAGTTCCAACATAATGTTATTAATCAAACATTTGAAAAAAAAACAAATGTGAATTATTGTGCATATACTATTTTAATTAAAATGTTATAATATTATAATATAATTTTGTTAACGGTAAAATAACTTCAGTTTTCAAATCAAAATGTAATAATGCTAAATCCACTATGATATTCTACAGCATGTGAAAATGTATAAGACATGTAGGATGTGAACACATAATAAATAATAATATGACTCATGAGTGAGTATTTCATTATTAAAAATATTTACTTTAGTTTATTTTTTAGGTAAAACCCTTACAATAATGGCTTAAGCTGTAAGTACCTACTTTAAAAATGAAAATCTTTCGTGAAATATTTGGTAAGTTGAGTAATATTTATGTAGGTAAAAGCTCATGAAGCTTACTGCAATTATATTGCATTTTGTTTGAGCTCTTACTTACATCAAAATATTTATATAATATAATATTTATTGATACTGCGTATACAATTCTAGAAGAACAGAATAATGTTAAGTATCATGTATGTAACTCTTACTTCTTAGATGTGATTATTACAAAATATAAGGTCAAAGAGTGATACAAATTTAAAGTTAATTGATAAGGATAACTGGTAAGTGTTAACATCCACTTGTCGCTTATCATAGTGGTTTGATCACAGAATAACAATTATTCTGTAGCACAGACTTCTGTGTAGAAGTTATATTATATAGAAGTCTGCGTCTTGTGGTTCTACAGTGACATAGTGTTGTAGCTATATATAATACCATAAACAACGTAAACCCAAGACACATGACACTATACAATATGCTTTGTACAGACTGCTTCCATATCAACTTAGACATCCAGTTAAAGATTAATAATTATTTTGGAATTCTACCTAACCTATATTTTCTCTATTATATCACATATATTAATTTTTTTTTTTTTTAGTATGATTTTAAGATATTATTTTTTTATTATAAAAATTGTTCAATATTGCTTATTTATTGTGAAAATAAATAATAATAACATAAATATTATGTTATAAATATTTGTATTTTAGGTACCATCCTGTAGCTCATATGAATCTCGTTCCCACTATAATATCGATCAGACCTAATAATAACGGTTATATCGTTATTTACGGAGTGCGACAAGATCTGGAGAGACTATTTGCAGCGTAATGGAAGGAAAAAATCCAGTTTCGTGAATATTGGATATCAGTGAGTGTGGTGGCTAAAACTTTTACAGGGTTGTAAGGCTAAGTACATAAAGAAGAAGAAAACAGGAGAAGTAATCATACAATTATTGGTTTATACTTACGTAATTTAAGTAAAGTAGAAATAAATAATTAAATATGAATAGGTACTTCATCAATGTCCAATGAACAATTTTAGCAATTATTTTAGAAAAAAATCACTGAGTTTAAAATTTTGAGTGGAATTCAAGTTGTATTATAATATTACTATACTTACTGATAATAAAAAGTTAAACTAATTATAAACACTAAATAAAACTTTAGCCACTTTACTGGTCTTTCATTGTATTTGTTATATTTAACTACGAGTCCATTATTACTATATTATTATTTGTGTAATTAATGCTTACTAATACTTAGTAAATAATGGTAACACGTGTCTATTTTTATACATAGATGCAATACTCAGTGAACGTATGAAATATCACGTTAATCATAATAATTATCTTATAACCTGACAATAATAATTAATAATATAGATACAAATTACATAAAAAAATTATTTCAAACATAGATGTTTACCGCTTTGATTCATGTTCTGTATTTAATTAATATGAAAATACAAGTACCTAAAATTCTGAGGAACTATATACGAGTATACAAAAAAATATACACTATCCCAAACGAAAGTGACGAACACTAAACAGAATATTAATTTTTTATCGTACTTTAACAGACATTATTAATTGTTATACATCAAGAAACACCACTTTCGTTTCATTTCAAATGTATGTGTTTTTAATATATTTTAATAAATACAAAAAAAGTCTACACACAGGAGTCATAGAGTAACGAGCCACGAGTTGGGCGCCACTTTGTCGTATACGCCGATCACAAACGTACACAAATTAACGAACAAATTATTTAATATAATAAGCACTTTTATTAAAACTTCGACGTCCAGTGACGATCGCCACCTGACTCTAACACTGGTGGTCAGTGGTAATCGAGTCACACGATCACCACCCACTGACCCTCTTTCTGTCTTCACATATTCCTTAAATATACATTTTACAATCGAAGCACTATCGCCTATCGGTAATATCGATATTAAGTTTAACCTAGTTACATTGTACTTACTGACTATGCTTAAAATTATACTAATTGCAGTTATTGTATTATGTAATTGTTATCTTAGCCTAGTTGCATCTTTTTATATTATGTTTATAGAATGTGTCAATGTGAGCTGTTTTGGTTTTTATATTTGTTACCAGTAATTGTTTTCTTAACTTAGTTAATAGGTAGTTTTAATTATAATATTTTTTTATTCATTATGCATGATGCAACATTACCTACCATAACAACTGAAACCACACCTCACCGTCTATCAAACTAACCAACCACTGTTCAAAATCCCCTACAACATCTAATGGCCATAGACGCCGGGCTTGAGTTCAATTAAAAAAAAATATTTTGACGCCTTTTGAGCTTTTTACGGACCATTTCAAATTTCAATTTTTTTAGTTTTTTTTTTATATCAATAAAAATACATTTTTATTTTTTGGGTCAAAAATCATGAAAATTTAATACTCTTGATATATTGTTACAATAACAATTGAAAAATATTAAAAATACATAGGCTCTCATTTTTTTTATAAGCATTTAAAGTTCGAATTTTGACAAAATTCATCAAAATCTCGAAAATTCTCAATCATTGTAATTAAACAATTATAAAATGGTTAGTTTTTATAACTAAGGATTGAAAATTTAAATCAAAGATTCTAATACATACTGTAATCAAAAAATCTAAAAAATATATAAACACGGTTATTTTTTACAGACATTTTAAGTTCAAACTTGGACAAAATTACATATTAAAATCAATTTTAACGAGTAAAAGTATATATTATAATATTTTTCCAGCATCACTGATAACTTTAGGTTAATAGTTAAATAATATGAATAACATTAATTCAAATTACCAGCTACTGTATAATAACAATATCATTATAATTTAAAATATCGTAGAATGACATACCGTCTCCGCTCAGAATCGTTTTTCGTATACAATGATATTATATCATTGAATTCAAATTTAATACCATCCATTATACAGTGATCTACTTATAACCTACTGTACAGCGGAGCGACATCCACTTGACCTCCTTTTATTATGTTTTTGTATATAATTATTGGCCAATAATATAATGCATTCTATTGCATAATAATATAATATTATTTTCGATTATGTTTTCAAACATCTATGGCTATATTGTCATAATTAAGAATATTATATTATAAATTATACATTATTCCTTGGTCTCAAAAACTCGTAGTTATTAATTACTATGGAAAATTTAACAAACAATTGATAAAAATCAGATATTTTAAATTTGTATCTTAAACATTATTAATGAACAGTAAAACATGTTTATAAAAATTGTTTTTAAAAAAGATTATTCGATAACTTTTGTTAATTAAATACCTATGAATAGTAAATAATATGTATATATATAAATATAATATATTATTATTGGTACTCCAAATGAGGTCTTCGGCATCCAAGGCCGTTATTTAAAAATCACATTAAAATTTTTTTATAACTATTAATTAATAATTGAAACATTTAATTTCGAATTTATTATGAAACTGTTAACGTGAGTTAATAACTTACATTACATTTTTAACGTTAGTAATAAACTTTATACAGAAAATCCTAAATGTAATATTTTTTGACACTAGAAACTAAACTATTTGATACAGAATTATTTTCAAGACATTATACAGACATAGATATGACGTAGATATTTAACGGAATCTTTAAGAATTAAAAAGAATACTACATAATAATCCAAATCTATATAATATTAATATTTTCTTTACTTTTTATTCCACCCACTCATGTTTTTCGTGTCTATAGTTTTATATATTTATTTTTTAAAGTCTACGACGCTCTTGGACAAATCATAGTACGTATCGGAGTTTCTATACAGCTATAATACATTGTAGAAGTCGACGTCATCTTACAAAATTGGTGGTGTGTCTGTGCAAGTGAATTATCAGTCAGTTTTCTGCTTTCCTCCCGTCACGGTTATTATTGGAAACTTCCAGACAAGTCTCAGGACTAAAGAGTGACGAGAGACGACGACGGCACGACAAAAGGTCTGAAATCACGACAACCCGTCGCCAACCGCAGTCTGCAGTCATATCCGCCACTATTACCGGAAACGAAATATATGCCATCGCAGTTGGGCCATCGATTCCGAATATCGTTACATATTTTGTGATGTTTTCATTCACTGTCTATTGATTATTTTTCGATAAATTGTCTTTCGTCAACTTTGGCTACCTAATGATATTTTTAAATAGATCCATCGTATAGGGCATACATTTCTTGTGGATGATAATGATGTATTAGATCAGAAACGTCGCATTTAGTTTCGAAATATTTATGTATTTTATATAGTATATAAAATATTTAATATTATATTATTATTATAATATAATATAATATAATATAATATAATAATGTAGGTTAAGAGAATATATTTTATGCATAAACACAAGTATATATGTAACGGTATTTTGATGTTCGAATTTAGTTTTATCGTTGATAAAAATCGGCAACGATTAAGTACAACTTACAAGATTTGTGTCACATTTAGTGTACCAGAGACGTTTCACCACAACGCTGCTTTACTAAATTATGGTATCGCAAAAATTGCGATCAAAACAAAAATATAAAAAATGTCCATTAGCATATTATCGTGTGTCACCAAAATTTAGATATTTTTTAAGACTGGTCGTACCGTGAAAAGTTTGGGAACCTTTGTCGTAGATGACACTTATACAATATTTACAACTGTCAATATCAATGCCCAACGGACCCAAGACCGATTTTTCAAAATGTTTCGCTCCCAGACTGTGGTTGTTCAACTTGGAAATAGAGTGAGCCCGGTTTGCTCTCGTTTCATCTGTTAAAATATGTTGTCTCGGTCTTCTCTTTGTCTTTTGATTATATTTTTTATGTCGAATTAGTGTTCAGCTTTCTAGTATTTTGGAAACAAAAAATTTAATAAACTACTCATATTATACCTATTTTTATTGCTGTATACAATTGTATGGATAACAAATTAATATTGAGGTAGTTGTTTTATAATTGCATTTATAGACAAATAGTTTTATAGGTACTATAAATTCGGTGAATAGTAATTTCCAATAGTAATTTTACAATTGTGTACGGTAAATTTTACAATCAACTGCATTTATAAAATTACCAACCGTACTATGATGTAATATTAACAAAAAAAATTATACTAATCTGTGTAGATGCATACGATTACTTATTTGGATACGATTAAGAAAAAAACGTGGACAGGATATTATCAAATATTTTTCCAGACACAGCACTATTAAATGTTGTAAAAATTGTTAAATATCTTCGTATCTATATTTCTTTTCAAATATGATAATAATAATTTATGTAGGTACAGATTGATTGTTTTAAAAGTAAAACACCGTTTATCTTCATTCTAAACACGTATTTTTAATCTAATTATCTACTGTTCGTTCGAAATTTTATTTTTTTTCTCATAAAATTTCTCAGAGTATGTAATATTTTTTGGAAGACGCATTAAAAAATGTGTGCTATAATTCCAAACATTAAATTCTATGTATTGTGTGTTGATTCTGCATAGGTATGAAATAACTTTAATATGTATCGATTCTTTCATATTTAAATTTTCTGGTGAATAGATTATTATTACCACGTTTTAAAAATGAATAGAAAATTATCTTATGTATCAAAATATTATATATCTGGTGAAAAATCGATGATTATTTTGTTTAAATGCATGTAAATAAAAAATGTATGTTTTGTACATTTTTCATTATTAATTGCTTGTTTTTTTTTAATATGTGCGTACCTGAAATAATACAAATTACAAATTCCAAAACAAAAAAATAATGAATTTATCATTAAAATAGTTTTAATTTATGCATAGTTGTACTCGTGTATATTATAATTTCATTTATTCGGTATTCTTTGTTTGATTAATACAATTATTTTCTTTGGCTATTTGCAGCTAAAGTGATGTAATATTTAAATTTATAAAAATATACCTTTTATATTCTATTTGACAATCCTGTTTTAATTTGAAGCGAATAAAAAAATATGCCTAATAAATCAATTGTAATGTAAACGTGCGAAATTGCAATGCTGATATGGAATAACTCTTTGACACCGTCGGAAGCAAATGATACAATATATATGCATGTAATATTTATTAAATTTTCGAAATGATATTGAATTTCACTTTTTATTTTAATTTATCACTTCATATTTCAAACCATAAACGATAGACGCAAAATGTTATAAATCAACCGGACCACATCCACCACCGCGATGGGTATATATTACAACCCCTGCAGCATTTTACCTCCAGGGAAATTACCGGTGTTGAGAATTTAAATAAATGAAAAAAAAAAATTATAAAAGATAGCCGATAAAAAGCTGTCAACCTTCGTGATGGAATAAAAAAACTAATATAAGGTAACTAACATCAAATCGTCAATAGGACTCATTGTTTCGTTTTTTCCAAGCAATATTCAGAAAATGTTTTATTGTCATAAATATTAAAATATCTTGTGAAACTTCACAATTGACTCCAGGAAAATATAAGAACACTAGAAATAAGATCGAGATGACGTACTAGTTATTACTTGAAATCTACCTGCCTACGAAATTTTTGTTTTTACTTTGTAGATAAAATATATTATATTAAACTAAATAAAATTTAAAAAAAAAAAAAAATGAAAAAATGATAATACTATTCAAAACAATAAATAATAAAGTACAGCTATTTGAATTTCCATTTTTATCGATTTATTAAGAAATTATAATAATATGTTAATTTTAATACTAAGACATAAAATAATGGTATTAACAACTATTTAACTACAAAAAAATAGATAGCATTTAAGTACAACAATAGCTTCCCATAAAATCACTTCACAAGATCAATATCAAAAACAATAATATTTAGTGAGTTTTAGTTCTTAAAGTTAAATTTTTAACCATTAAAAATCGCTTTTATGGAAAACAACAATAGCTAAAAATATTGAACTCTTAAAAATTAATCATGCTTCACATGATATCCTAAAAATTATTATAGTTGAATTTTCAATAATATTAATCAAAAAATATTACTATGGGTCATGAAAAAAATTTGTCTAAAATCATTTTTACTGTGAATGACAGAAAATATATCAATATTGTATTAGTAAAATGTATATTATGTTTCCAACTGTTGCACAATTAGTTTTTCATGTAATGATAATCTGTAAATTTACATTTTAGTTGCAGTCTGCATATTCATCACGCAAACAATTGTAAGTTTTTGCCGAGAAAAAGAAGTAAGTTCCATCTTTGTAAAACTTCTTGTATACATATTATAAAACTTATTTATATTGCAAGTTACAACATTCTTTTGAGACGATAAAATTACAAAAATAAAAAAGTGGTTATACCCATGAAGTGTCAAAAGTTTTGTATCATTATTTTATTTTATGAACTGGATAACGAATCATCTTTTAGGTCGTTTCTTCCACTCCAAACTCGAATATTCTAATATTTTCCCGTGAGTATTACAAATGTACTTCCGTCCTATGATTACCCAGAAAAGGTATTTTTAACTTTTCAAAATAAAAAATGCAGTTACCGTGGAAAATCTATATTAAATCCGTTATTGTTAAGTTTTTAAATCGATAAATAACACTCTAGGTGCTCGTTATTATGTGAAAGTACAATCAGTGTGGGTACCTGTGTGGAAATTGTATTTTTAGATATTTTAAAACGTTATGAAAAAATGCTATAATCCAAATATGACGTAAATTAGAAATTGTGTACGGATTTTTTTCTTTAAAAAAATAAGAGAAAAAATTACGCTTATGTGATACTATGTTTTAATCCTATATTTTCGTAATTTGTATTCATAGTATATCGACTATAGACTTATAATATTGAATGAATATATTATACATTATTATTAATGTATGTATCTTTAACGAAAATAATAACACACGCGAAGTCACTATTATTGTGACGAAGGTGACTTTAACTAGAATAGTAAAGTCAAGAAAAAAATAATATAGAATTGAGTTGGAACCGCGTAATATTGAAATCGTTTAGCTATGATGAATTCAGTAAGATGCCACTTTTGACTGAATACGTTTTCATCGGGGAGACAGTTTAGATAAATGACAGAACTCGATTCACTGTGCGTATGAATACATAACATAATAGCTATAAATCTTAATGCATTGTGTTATGGCGTTATTATTATTCCTCGGGGCTTATTTTAATGTAAAACTCTGCGCGTTGGATCAAATCACCAAACGTGTAAGTTCCGTTCTATTATATTATTCACGGAGCGTACGAAAGTATAAAATTGATTACGTTTTCTCTATTAATTCGAGATTTGAAAATTATATTATGGCTTCCGAACTTTTGTCATCAAAATCACGAAAATAACGTGGTACCTACGATAAACGAGTAGCTGGTATCTATGTGTAGGTATTAATAATAAGCTGGTATTTACGTATAATTATCTTTTTTCATAAAAGGTACTTCCACAGTAAAGCCAAACGAATGAAATACATAAATAAAAGAACCGAGTATTATACTAGCTTCCTCCTAAGTAATTTAAACATTAATGTTTTTATATTTCGGTGGTTTCGTCGAAATATTTTCTTCATCAGTTCAGTAAGATAGTATGATATTAGTAGATTTATAATTTTGAACAACTTATTTTTTTTATCTTCTTAGTAGTGGATGGTAGTCGCATAATTTATTAAACTATAATATCTTGTTAACTGTTAACTCGGATTTGAACAATCAGATATGATAATAAAGTTAGAATGTATCACAATGAAAGTTCGTTTTAATTATGCACTCAAAAAAAATGCATACAAACGAAAATGATAAGACTTATACAAAAATTTTAATCTTTTCATATTTTTTTATCTACCTATTTAAAACAAAATAATTTACAAGCTGCAGCATAGATAATGGAAAAATAAGAACATTTGATGATTAATATACAGAAAACCTATATGATGAGCAAATGAGAGGTATAACCAATGGATAGTTTATTTTTTGAAATTGGGTTGATAATCTTGATTTTTCTCAGCTTTATTTGAAGAGAAGAATTTGCGTTTTGATTTAATATCTGTGTAAAAAGATCAACCTCTATACCTAGCTAGTGGGATATTACCTTGACATGATGAGCATTAAGTATGAGTAAGTACACTCGGGTCGGGTAATTTTTAACAATTTTCAGTCAAAAAAATAGGATACTTAAACAAGCATAATATACATATTATGTTAATAAGTACACTATGATATTACATTATTGTGATTCTCAGTGTTTTATTTCAGCAACTTTCCTTCTAAACGATTACCTCGTTGATATAACAATATATATTGTTATTAAAAATCGTCCACATAAGCAATAACGCATCGATATAGGGTATAGTAATGTTCATATTGTTGCCAAAATGATGTCCTTCTGAGTTTTGATTTATGTGTCTTAATCTACTTACAAATAATAATATATTATATTCTTAATTATCCTTTATTACTCGTATTGTGCTAACATAAAAGATTATTTACATAATTAAATTGTGTGGTGTATATTATTATGTCACAAATGAAAAAACTACAATATTATAATAATATAGTATTGTTGGGTTTTTCAACTGATTATCTAAACGTAGGTACATTGCTGTACATGATAATAATATGTATCATAATATTTCCACTCAACAAATTGAAAATATTTGAAGAAGGTTTCTCCAATAAAGTTTTGGCCAAAGTTTAATACAAAGATTTTAAAATGGTGTGTTACATATTGAAATATTATGATTAAGTTGTGTACAGAAAATATTTAAAAATAACCAATTTTTATATAGTAAGTAAAACATATCGTAATAGTATTATAATATATATTTGTATTTTAAATGACAGTGTGCAAAACTTTTATAATCAGATATGGTTCATACAACCATATGATTGTGATCATAAATTCAGAAAGTGCAATTTGCAAACAAATTATATGCATTGCTTTGTAAAATTGTTCGATGTTTACTATTTTTAAGTGTTTGAAAAATCGATCCAATTCAATACTTGAATAAAAACATTTAATATTGACCGATGCAATTTAAATTTGATTATCGTATGAACCCAGTTAAATAAGTACGTGTATAACGAGTAGGTAATGACTAACAGTTAAAATCACGTGTCATATCATAGAAAATAATCTTTAAAATCGATTTATCATAGAATTAATGACATCTTTGAAATTTGACAATTTAACATATTCACTCAATCGTCTCCTTCATATACCTGTCATCAGATCTATGGTCTCCGCAGTACAGTAAGTCTTCACTGAACACAAGAACAACTTCTGCTAGTCTGAAATATAAATTCGCACATATGATTTATCATTTTTGTTACACGTTAGTTCCACAAGTTATCTTCTAAACTGTATTAATAATTATTTCTAGTGTTCACTATTATAACACTCGTGCATTTAGAAATAAAAAAAAATTGTCTGCGATATTCGTTTACTATAGTAACACCATTCAAAAATTTAAACAAGATCCATTCCTTTTTCGACAAAAAATGTACCTTTCCCTTTTCGGCCAAAACAAAGAGTTCAATAATAATAATTAATATTATATGCTTTCGGCCTTTATGTTTTACCTAAAGAAATATAAAATATTCGACCTTAGCTGTATAAAAACATATATAAATAAACAATAATAATTATAACAATATTATAAACGTATTGCCAATAATTATTAAATATAATAAGAGTAATGTGTATAAAATATAAAAATAAAATAATATATAATTTTTGTAAAATGATTGCAATTACAATTTTGAAAATGACTAAAAGTATAACTTAGAATGCCATGTATGCGAATATTATCACATATATTATAATATGTGACGTGTAAATTGTTTATTTTGTATATTTTAGACATGGACAAGGTATAGGTAATAGTTTTTAAGACACAGTCGTCAAGCGGTGGTGGTCGGGGCTATGTGACCAGATGTTGGTTGGAGTGTGTGAGTCGGGGTGTACTGTTCCAAAGCGAAGACCAAAATAGGAATATTTTCGTCGGCCCTAATAAAAAAATTGTCATTTGCATTACTGAAAATGACGGCCGACCTTTAGGCTGGTGCGTGTGACTGGGAAAACCAGCTTGTGTGAGTGTGTGTGTGTGTGTGGGTGCGCGCGCATAGTGTGTGTTGTATATTAATCCGTTTTCGGAATAAAACTGTCATGTCCTCCTACACACAACGTTTAGGTTTCGGGTGCGAGTGGCAGTGAGTGGAGTAAACGTGTCCACATCAATAAAATTTTGGCGTGACAACCCCGCGGTGAATCGTTAATTTCCATCCGCCACATACAAAACGTTCGCGTCGAGTAAGTCAATAAATTCATGCACACGCTATGTACATTCGTTTCTGTATTTCTGTCGCGCGAACGTGACAAAATCAATGTCCGACCGACGGTAAACAAAAACCGACCACGACTACCACATGAGTCCACAACCACGACATGAAATGCATATTATAATACCATCGATGAAATATTGCAACGATACCACGAAACATAATGAAAATATGGCTTTCGCTTTATAACATGGCTGCATTAGTATTTTCAATTTTGACCAAGTGTACACATATTATAAAATTGTAGTACCATATAAACTTAACTACTTGAGAACATTAACTATACCACCATCACAAGACGTATAGGTAACTCAAAGAGAGTATGGAAAAAAAATTGTAATAATTAGTTTTGTAGATAATATTATTACCTTCAAAAATAAATAGTGAACGGTTATTACATTAGGTAGGTAAACAAAACAAAATACAGTCGATTTATTGATACTCGACTGTACTATTAATCAGTCGTATATAAATCATGATAATCAAAAAAAAAGAGTTGTTTCGTCTTTGTCTGTCTAGACACTCTCTCTCTCTCTCTTGTTTGATCGTGTATTATTTTATTGGTGATAGATTTTTTTTTCATATTAATATCATATTTTTATTAAACGCTAGTTATAAATCTAAAATAAATTGTACTTATATCTTTAAACTTTTAATTAAATAAATTAAGGTGTTCACTGTAGGATTATAGGAAGTATATAAGTGGTACGGGTGTGCCCAGAGTGAATGGTAGCCACCACTGCAGATTTCATCAATAAAGAAGTGAGTATAAAATTATAGAAACTCTATCATAAAGATGCCTGTCCAAAAGCAGAGCTATTGCTTAATTCGTCTCATCGCCGGGTTCATACGATGATAGACAATCTATTTTGCCCAAAATAATTAGTTATTTGAGGAAGTTCGTTGCTTATTGGTCGAACACATTAACGCACAAAATCGCCGTGCGGACATCATCGTAATGAAAAATAATAAAGACCACGGGCCCATGACCCGACAATTCGTTTCATATTTTAAAGAATTAAATAGCATTTATCCACTTGTATTGTAAATTTAATCGTATATTAAATTTAAAATTGTCTTATGTATTGTTGATTGTTTATTAGTACGCTGTATCTTTAGCTAACCCGAATGATGATTAAATCACTTTAAATAGCAATTTCTCTCATTCACCCTCAAAAAGGTAGTACATAGTGCAATATTCGATATTTTGCGAACAATGTTTCAATAAAACTGAATAATCACAAATGTGCATATTAAAACTACGTGTGGCTATAAGAATTCTGATCATTGCGTTGCAGTACTTATTTACTTTGTAATCAATTTATTTTATTGTTTTTATCAAGCGACTATTTTCTTCTCTTCGTCGGGTGGAAGATGACATTACAACCATATTATGTATTATAGACATGGTCGGAGAATAACACATTTTTTTTAAAAAAAACAACCCACAATATTGAGGGGGTGAAATCGATTTGTCGGTCGACCAATATTCCGTTTCGTTGATCGACGGAGGCCATAATTCAAACCGACGGATATAATAAATGTGTGCGCACTGCACCACACTCACACATAATAATATTTTATGCGGGTAGCAGACAGTTGCAGACAGTTGTTTGCGTATGTGGTGTGTACGATGTAATTCAGTCGATGTCGTTGTACACACGCAATATTGTATAATATCGTATTATAACAATAATAATAATATATAGAGCTGCAGTTCGGTGGAACGTCGTAAGTCACACTAGTTGCTCGACGCTGCTGCATTACACCGTAGACCACAGGTATAAATTATATTACATTTGCGACGATGGTATGCACGCGATTATTGCTTTTTCCATTCAGAATGATATTTACCAGTTTTGGAAAACCCCGGCGGTGTGGGTTAATATCGTCCCGTCCGTGAACATAAATCAAACGTACAATGTTTTACCTAAAGGAATTTAAAAATATAATATATTTTCCATATTATCTTATAATATTTACCTTCGAGGTTTTCACTCTTCACCCATTGAGCTTGTGAAAATGTATCAACTCGCGTAAGTGCGTGCTCGACTTATGAAGACTGATATCGAATGATGTAATCATAGGTATTAATGTATTAATGTACTAATTTATATTATTCTAATTATTGTCCACGTTCATTCGTTTTAACAGTACAGTTATCCATACAAAGTAGTTCGATGATATTATTTTATACTTTCTATGATCAGTGACATGCTATTGAGGTTATCGATTCCCGAGATCATCCAATCCCCTTTGATTAAATTTATAAATTATAAATTAATTTTATCGATATATTTTTTATAAATTGTGAAATGAGAACTTTTTTATTGTTCGGATTCACGATCTAAAACAGAAAATAAAAACGTAATTGTTATGATATAATATTATAATAATCTGTTATATTATCATTTACAATCTGTAACAGTATCGACTTGAATGTGTGTGGGAGGAAAGGGAGTGTATTTTAATGTTTTGAAAACTTCATCTCCCTTTGTCCCTTTGAAAAATCTCTTGCCACTGATTTCTGTATCACAGAGAAACGAAAGAACCCGTTTGCAAGCATTGCTATATACTATGAACACGGTACGTTTTACTGCTATACCAACATCTGCATCGTCTATCACCCGTATCGTACATAACTAATTTTTATGTACAGTATAATAGTAAATAGATTAACTTTACTTATAGTATTTTAATTTTGTCGTCCGATAAACGCAATTAAAATATTATAATTAAGTCTCCATGCACCTATTATACATCACGAGTTAATAATCTCTAACAAACGATTTCCGGTTTATAGTAATATATTATTAGGTACCACGAATTATAATATCAACGAGGAAGTCTGCGTAATAATAATGCGATAATGGTCATATTAAATAGTATATTATTATTATGTGTCGCTTACACAACTTTTAGCCAGACTTCCGAAAACCATAATTATTTTATTGTTTTGTACTGAATTCGCAATCGTGTTATTGCAATACGATTATACGGTGATCTTTTCGTCCACGACATTAAACAAAAACGAACAGAATCATAAACCTGAACACACCCCACAACGGTTGTCGGTGCAGCAGTTTTTCTTATGCTACGCGGTCATAATATGCGTGAGCCGTTTCGTAGATAATGAACCATGGTTCAGGGTGTACCATAGGAAACGGATGTATTTGGATCAGTTGTTACTCGTCCATGGGCTGGGATAGAGGAATGGACCTACGAGCATTGTGTTGGTAGACCAATGCAGATGCAGTTCAAGTGTTCAAATGGTTCATTTGTCATTACGACTAGGTGCAAAACACACAGTGCGTTTGGAGTAGAGACATTTTGTTCAGACAAGCAACTAGTCAACGTGACATTATACGTGAGACGAATGCACGAGTGTTCCAAAACATTAGAAAATGCCTCACCGAGTGCATCTGTGGAGGTGGCAACCATACACTAGGCAATGTCGGGTTCCATATATTATGCAAACTGCATTTTTTTAATTATTAAATTCCACGTCATCATAGATTATTGGCTTAGTAAACTGCATTATGCTACATAACCTTGTAAATACTATAAAAATCTAATTCGATCAATCTTTTTCAGCTGTTTTTTTTCGCTCTTAAAATCCGTCCATTTTCATGGTGAATCCTGTGTATTAGTCACATTTCCCTCATGCTCGATGCCTAATAAAAAAAACTACTCAAAATAAACTCGTCAAACCGAGAATTTAATGTTATTATTATTACAAAATGATTATATTTTCTCGTTTATATTCCGCGCAGTGGTGTCTACGTTTATATTTGTGTGTTTATCTTACTTTTTGTTTCCCGCGGTACAACTGCATAATGGCGTTTTATTTATTTATTTTTTTGTTAGACAATTTTTATTCATATCGTTAAAAGACTGAGGGTGTTTTGTTACGCGTATGCCACTGTAAACGTAATGAAAAAATATTATAGTTTCCATTGGATTTGTTTATTTACTGAAAATAAATAAATTGCACCAGCGTGAATATAAAAGAACAACTTGGGATTAAACAATATTATTACAACAATGCAGTAATCTAATTTCATGTTACCAAATATTATGAATATACAATAATAATAATAATAATATGTCTTTATTTAAATCTTAGTTTTTGTGAGATTTTCGTAGTAACGATGATATATTATGTCGTCGTGACAAAAAAATATATATAATATATGGAGAGACACCCAGGGATTTTAACGTCGAGGCAGCTCTGTATCATTGTTGTTCAAACAAGGTGTACGCAAGTCCTGAATATTATATATAATATATTATATGACAATAATAGTATTATGATCTGCCGGTACTATAGTTTAATAACAAGAACTATAATATTATCATTACACTTCGCGGTATAAGTTATATTTGTATGACAATGGTGTTAAAATATATTATTACCAACAAGGCATCGTATTTTTGACAGTGGTGACGCTATTCTTTTGTCTGATTATCGATCGAATATTCAAATATTATATTATTATTGCCTTGAACTTGATTGTAGGTACTAATAGTATGTATTGAGTTTCGTTGGCAAACATTTAAAGACTTTCATTGCACCGTAATCTATTTTTTATTTATGTCACACGTGTCGTCTCTGTAGTTTGCGATGTAATTGTTTAAGAAGAAAACACTACGTCTTTATACCATATAGGTATTAATATTGTTGGTGATATTTTGTTAGCATAGCGTGACGTATTGTACAATACGTATTGTCCATTTATAAGCTCGCTTGCTGGTTTTCGGAAAACTCTTTTTTTGTTTAAGCGTTTAAAACATCTTAAGATATTATAAGAAAACATTATAATATTATACATATTATTATTTTAATTGTTTCGTTTTTTTCTTACGTTCTATAACCTGCACATCTGCAGTCTACCAATCACATAATAATTATCGACGGGGAAATTATTATTTTATCGTGCTTTTAAGTTCTAAACGTTCGAATTATTTTATTATAAGAATACAATATAATATTCATTAGTCATCGCAACCCGTCAATAGTAATACGTAGCGTACAAATTGTTTGCACGGAACTCGCGAGCTGTCCAAATGCGAACACGAATGATTTGTTATTCATAATATTCATCGCAAAGCGGCTTTCGATTTATATATATTTTTTTTCGCTTTTAGGGCCAAAACGGAAGTATAAAAAAACGCTTTTCGGCGAACAAGTCGATTCGTCTTGGGGATGTTAAGTAATAATTTATTAACGCGTGCCCGTCGGCGACGTGACGTGTATTTTAAAATTTTTTTCACGCAGTTTTCTCTACACGGACATTGGCGGCACGGACAAAAAAAAAAAATATATACAAACAGAAAAAAAAAGATCGCTGCAAAATTATCACGGTATTTGCTTTGTAATTATTATGGGCCAGGTTACGGTATAACACTGTATAATATAGTAAGTAAGTTAGAAAGACGGGACGCTTTCTTTTGTTATTTTTGTTTAATTTTCATCAGTATGGCGGCGATTTATTAATACCGTTACATTAATAAACTTTTCGATAACTTTAACCCCTTACGCCGCCATTCGTCCTCCCCCTAACAGCCCCACCGGTTCACCACCAGGCCGTAAGCACTTGGGCCAAAAGTTTTATTTCTCGACCACGGTGGCAGTGGCGGCGGAAACGGCAGCGCGTTAATTAAATTAAAACGCCAAGTTTTCCACGAGCACATTTTTATTATTATTTTTTATATCTACTCTTGGTAATGGTGCGATTATGACTGGATCGTTTACGTTAATTAGATAATATATATATATATATAACGTGTGCATTAAACAGTTTAAAAAGTCTAACCTTATTTTAGTGTATTGCATTAGTGTTTCACACTTTTGTACTCGTATTTCGAAAACATATTTTACAGTAAATATTTGGTTTGTTGTCGAATCAACCACTAAAATTAATATAGTGTGTCAACGTGGAGAGTTAACAGATTAGTTTCAACTAGTTAAAACATCATGGAACATCTTATATATGCAACTCATTTAAAATAATATTATATGATTTATATCAGCGCATTTAGCAAAGAACGTAACTGCAAAAAATCTTTTATTTTTATTGTTCACAGAACAAATTACACATTGGCATTTATCGTTGTCAATGTATTCAAATGGTTATAATTCTCATCCATAAAACATAATATGTCAAACTATAGAAATAATCGTAACTATGAAAAATATTATTGATATAACGGTCGTAAAACATAAATGACTAAATAATGTATTTTCCTAAAAAATATTCTCCTTTAAAAAGTACTTTACTTACATGGCGGATTTAGCACTAAATTATTACAAATAATTTTAATATAAACAATACATAAATTTAAAAAAAAAACATTTGATTGAAATAAACAAACATTTTATTTAACCTGTTGTAAAGTTAGACGTTTTGAAGTTGCATTCTTTACTAACTATGAAGAAATTATAGTATTATTATAAACTATAAGATATCTAAATAATTATTTAGTTCAAATCTATTTGGTAACAATAAATTATTATTTTAAATTATTTTAATTAATTTACTTATACCCAATAAATGAAGTTTATAGTTGTCAAATTGTATTTTGAAAACATTATTCCAATACAATATTTTTCAAGATTCCACATCATAACACCTACCTAATAATAATATTAATTTGTCTTTTGTGTATTTATGTTTTTATTTTCTGATTTCAAGATTTAATCTAATAATAGTAGGCTATGTGTTTGTTGAGACGTTTCTATTCTTAGATCATATACAATGGATGGAGTCATAGTATATTATTACACCTATAGAATGAGTTGAAGCCAACATAACCACTTAACTATAGGACCCGTGACATCTGCGCATGCGTGACTGCTTACGAAACCTTTATAGTTTGTCTTGTTCATTTAATATCTGAACCAAAAATGAAAGATAAGAGACCACGCGCAAGCGCACATCACTGCGGTCCTACAGTTATGTTGGATTCACAAATTTTTCATATGACTCTATCCATAGTATATGATCTAAGTTTCTATTAGTCAATAATATATAACACCTCGTGCATGGTATTGTTTACATTTATTGGCGTACCTAAAACAATTCCAAGGGTACATTAAACCGGTTCCTGTCTGAGTGAAAATAATTTAAATGATTCTCAATAATTATTATATTTTCATAATATCATCTTAACAGAAACTATAACATAAAACTCAAAACACATGTGTAAAGAGCTAAGTACCAAAAATATTAGTATTATATTATGGTATTTAATTTAATTTACCACAACCATAAAATGTTGGACGGCGCTATATATAGGCAATTTAGAGGCATACAAATTACTAGTAGGTTCGGCGTTAGAAATATTGTGATGTAAATACAAATATTAATTATGGTTCATAATTAATAATAACAAAACATTTAAAATTGTTTTAAAAGTATAGTTTAAGATTATTTTATTCCCCATACGGTTATGGTTATGCATATTGTACATTAATGGTCTACATGCTTCAAATCGACATTTAAAATTGACATAATAATGAAGTTTATTTTATATGGAGTTGTCTGAACAAATCCGCTTTATAATAAACAGGACTATCTTACAAAATAATAATAATGAAAACATCGAATTCAAATAGATTCCGTACGGATAGTCGTACGTATAAAAATCATAATTATTTTTTCAAATAAATCACTTTCGTAGAATATAAATGATTAATTCCAATCAAAATTACTATATCAACTGATCACTGATTGATGAATAGTATGCTTTTTAATTTTGTAGAAAATCTAGTAATGTCGGATGATTGCAATGGAATCGTAAGAAAAATATAAGTCAATAAAATAACGCGAGCCTATGTTCTATGAGAATAAAGTTGCAGAAATGGTTGATTAGTATAGTTTTATGCAAAATATCAATTAACAACAACAAACATCGATGTTTTAATTACCATAGCAGAAGTAGATATACACGAAAAATTAAATAAGTAGGTGTCAATTATTAAACTATTTAAGATACATAAGATACACGGTGAATGGACAAAGTAATACATTATGAGGAACTGGTGATCATTTATCAAAAGGTTGACAGTCATTGAAGCTTTTAGTGTGAAGACGTAATGTTTGTGTACGAGTCACCTCAACAATTGTTAAATGCCTAAGGATGTGATCCATATGAGTAAATGAAGATTAAATCGAATGACAGAGACGAGTAGAGAAATTCATCTAACTAATCTAAGGATTGATAAATAGAGAGAGAGAGATTATCATAATATAATATTTATACATTGTAATATTATGTTATATAGTTTATTATTACATTTTATTTTAAAAATTATTTGTATATAAATAACATTATTTAACTTGAAAGTGTCAATATTATGTAAAATATATCAGTTGAGTATTTATTTTTTAAATGTATTTTTTATTTTTGTTATATAAAATAAACTACAATTAAAAAAAATGTACAGTACAATCAATGAAACCATAATTTAAAAATGATTTGTGTATGTCCATAAGCTTGAATAGTTATTTAACTAGATTTTTCAATCAAATACAATTTCAGACTCTATCAAGTAAAGTTGAATTAACTATGTTCGTAATCATAAAAAAAATATCAAATAAAAAATAGCGAAAACGATCAATTTAAAGTGAAAAAAAAATTAATAGTAATGAAAAAACTGAAGACGCTTTATGTGTGTAACATGGTTGACACTTTGTATTCAATTTTTTTTTGTATATTATAAAAGAGTGAATAATTAATGAAAAATAATGTCAATTAAAGTACAAGGGAAAGTTGGTCAAAAGATAAGGGTATTATAATATACGGTTGTATTCATGCGGGACCTCGCCCCCTGCTTCATCGTGTAAATGATTAAACCCATAAATAAATAGAAAAAAAAATACACATGTGAAAAAAATAACCAACAAAAATTAATTAAAAAAAAGTATACGAGTTAAACAACAAATATATGTTTCCGGACTAATTAGGTGACCCCGTAAAAGAATTGTAGTTTCAGTTTTTATCTATATACAATATACATATATTATATAATAATGTTTGTACTTTATAATGTATTACTGAAACGTATACAGCTTGTTATAAAAAAAATTATAAAAAAAAAAACAAAAAGGGCGGGTAAGTGTATGTCGCTCTGCTGTACAGTAGGTTACAAGTGAGTCACTGTAATGGATTGTGTTAGATTTTTATCCAATGATATAATATCATTGAATAAGGAAAACGATTCTGAGCGAAGACGGTCAGTCAGTCTATAATATCTTACTAAGTCTAAATGTATTTGATGATATTATTGTGAATAAAGTAATTCATTTTAGTATTATAGGCATTAGTATTTACTATAGTTGGTTAAATTCATTTTTCTCAAAAAAATTATATTTTAAAATGCCATTGCGTGTATATAAAATATAACAATATATTCTAAAAGTTTCATATACCAACAAATAATATTTTTAAATTATATCAAAATAACTAAAATCATTATTCTTGGTTTGAATATGAAATTTTGTCTAAATTTGAAATTAAAATGTCTGTAAAAAATAAATATGTTGATATAATTTTTAGATTTTTTGGTTACAGTATGATTTATTTATGAGAATTTTTGTTTTAAATTTTCAACACTTAGTTATAAAAACTGAACATTTTATAATTTTTTAATTACAATGATTTATAATTTTCGAGATTTTGACAAATTTTGTCAAAATTCGAACTTTAAATGCTTATAAAAAAAAATCGTGCCTATGTATTTTTAAAATTTTTCAACTGATGTTGTAACAATATATAAGAAAGCTTGTATTAAATTTTCAGACTTTTTGGCCCACCAAATAAAATTTTATTGACAATTATAAAAAAAAAAACTAAAAAAATTGAAAACTAAAAATGTCTGTAAACAGCTCAAAACAAATCAAAATATTTTCAAAATTGAATGGTGTATAGAAAATGAGAATATAAACATTCAGTGAAATTTTCATGCATCTACAGTTATTTGTTTTGAATTTCAACAAAATAAGAAAATCGCTACATGAGAAATCGAGTGAATATCTAATTTTGTACAAATTTGAACTTAAAATGCTCATAAAAATTTATTATGACTTGCTTTTAAACTTTTTTTTATTGATAAAATTAGGCAAACTTATGAGGAATCTTGTATTACATTTTCAAACCTTAGATATAAAAAGAAAAATTTTTATGAATTTCTAACTCAAAATAAATTGCACATTTCGTCATTTTTACGTATTTTGTCAAAATTTGAACTTTGATTATCTATAAAAAAAATTGTGACTATGGATTTTTAATATTTTTCATCTGCCTTTGAAACTATATATTAGAAGCCTACTATTAAATTTTCAAGATTTTTTTACCCAACAAATAAAATTTTATTGACATTTATAGAAAAAAAAACTAAAAAAATTGGAAACTGAAAATGTCCGTTAACAGCTCAAAATAAGTCAAAATATTTTGAAAATGCTATGGTGTGCAGAAAATGCATATATAAACATTCGGTCAAAATTTCATGTCTCTATGGTAATTTCTTTTAGAGTTATACCAAAAACCAAAATCGATTTTGTCGAAAATTGGTTTTCCGTAAAAATTCCCGTTTTTCCCATAATTTTTCATTTGTTTTTCCAGGCGCTCTTGAAAACTACTGGGAAATTTTTGACCCCCCAAAGTACCAACTAGATTCACTTTCCTATCAGAAAAGGTACTATTAAG